>APFE030983815.1:21103-49757 GCA_000404065.3 Pinus taeda
TGATTATCTAACAAAATGGGTAGAAACAAACATGATCAAGGCAACAATAGAAGAAAAAGTAGCTGAGTTTTTAAGAGAAAATATCTTCTACAATTTTGGCTATCTAAGAGAATTAGTCACAGATCAAGGGAGTCCGTTTACCTCCAATATGATTGAAGACATGCTCACACATCACAAAATTAAGCATAGAACTTCCACCCCTTATCATTTGCAAGAAAATGGACAGGTGGAAGTCACTAACACAACCTTGGAAGGAATTTTGACCAAGGTAGTGAGCAGCAACAGAAAAGATTAGGCAGATCAATTGCTTGAGGCCACTTGGGCCTATAACACCACCTGGAAAACCACCACAGGGTTCACACCCTATGAGCTAGTCTATGGGAAGAAGAATTTGCTGTCAATAGAATTTGAATATAACACATTAAGGATGGCAGCTCAGTTGGACCTAGATCTTATCCATGCACAAAAGGAAAGGTTACTTCAGCTAAATGGATTGGATGAACAAAGATTGGAGGCCCTTCTCCACTCAAAGGTAGTCCAACTTCAAAGGAAAATATGGCATGACAGACACCTCAAAGAAAAACAATTCCAGGAAGGAGACTGGGCACTACTGTATGATTCAAGATATAAGGATTTTGAGGGTAAACTGAGGACAAGATGGCTTGGACCATACATAGTAGAAAAATGCAATGAAAATGGTTCAGTTTTGATCCAGACCATCGATGAAGAAGCCATACCCATGCTTGTTAATGGGCATAGGTTGAAGCTCTACAGGAAGCCCCTCTCCAAGCAAGAATTCATTGAGAATTTGAGTGAAATAGTGTTGGTAGTGGAGCAGGTCTCTGCCTCCACTCCACCCACACCCTAAACAAAAAAAAAGAGAGAGAAAAAAAAGAGAAAAGAACAGAAAAAAGAGAATAAAATATCACTGGGTGAAAACCTCTTGGAGGTGTCCAGGGCAGCAGTGAGGGTGAAAACCTCTTGGAAGCACCCCAACTGTCTCATTAAAAAAAAAAAAAAAGATGAAAAGAAAAAAGAGAGGAAAAAAAAAGAAAAAAAAAAAAAAAAAAAAAACTAACTTCTTTTGAATGCATTGTAGATTGTAGGAGGTTCACAGAAGAAAAAAGGACATGGCTAGGCTACATACACCCTTGATAGCTGATTTCTCCATCTCCATTGTCTTTTGCCAGGCCTTGGTCTCACTTGTTTTGGAAATTTTGCATCCTCTAGGAAACTCTGTGCATTCTACAGGAGGCTCCTGTAGAAACCATAAAGAGCTCAAAATCATGTTTAGAAAATAATCCGAAGGCTAGAAATTTGTTCAGAAGGCCTATGGACCTCCCTACCACTATTCATCCTCCTAACTCTCCATTCCATCCCTGCACCACTACATGTCCGCTTGCTTCTTTCTTCCCTACATAGAAAACACAGAAATTCTGTTTCTTTTGTTTAAAAAAAAATTGATGAATAAAACAATAACATTCTTCACTTGTTCTTACTTGATGCATTCCAGCTGCTTTTACTTTCCTTCAGAACCTTCCTCAATTGTCTCTTTAGTCCCTGCTCAAGCATCAGCCAGAAATTTTAGAGGGAGAAGCAGCTACAGGAAATCCTGCAAGATTCTTGTAACAATGGATGCCTTTTAAAAACAAGCTCCAGAGGCAGGGTCAATGCAGCCAAGATGTATATAGTGTGTAAGAAGCCATTCCTGATTGAAAATCACCAGCATAAGGTAGCCAAGCCACCATTTCAGAGGCCACGAGCACCAACAACAGCAGCAAAAAAAAAAAAAACAAAAACAAAAACAAAAACAAAACAAAGCAAAGTGTCAAAGTCTAAGCAAGCAGAGCACGGAAGCGACTAACAGGTAAGTGGCTAAAGTTGTTCCTCTGTTGCATGAATATTATTTAGAAACTGCATGATCCATTGATATGGTCACGATCAGATGAAATCAATGGCCAGATAACTAGCCACCCTTGTCCAGTTCAAATAGCGTTCAGAAGGTGCAATCAGCATGTGTGGTCCATCAACTTGGGAAGAAAAGCTCAGAACTGGTAGTGGTGGTAGCGTATAATGGGAATGATGGAAGTGATGGTGGGTAGGTGACATGAAATACCATAATGGCATTGGAGTAGGGACCAACAGTCCATATGGGGATAACGTACCCTTCCGGCCACCTCACCTCATCACCGCATATCACGCCATAATCTTAAGTACAATGCAGTAAAAACCTCCATCATCTTTTGTTTTCATTGGCATCGATAAGTTCTCGGTTCCAGAAAGAAAAACCTCAATTGTTCCTCTATTTTCGGTTTTGAAAATTTGCTGCCTTTCTCCTCACCTGAGAATTTCCAACAGTAACTAACCATCATGATAGGGGGTTTAATGAGAAAGGAGCCTTTGAATTCCACCAAATTGCATGAACACCCAGAAGTGGTAGCCCTCTTTATCAGGGAAAATTGGATGCCTTTCTTTTAGAGAATTCATGGGTATGATGAGGAAGTGACAGAGGAATTTTTAATGTCTTTAAGACCCTATTCAAAAAACCATGCTACAGTTAGTTTCAAGGGTCTAACCATAGAGCTTACACCAGAATTCATCAGCATAATCACAAATCTTCCACTTGGGCTCCCCTGGAGCAAAGAAGAAAAACCACTAGGACAGGTTGCTAAAAAGACATTTTTCTAGCCTGATGAACATCCCATAGAGGATAAGAATGGGATCAGAAGGATAAGTATACCTCATCCATGGGGTGAGGTTAGCTACCAGATCATGAAATATATCTCCTGTGAAGGAAGATATAGTATAGTATATGGTTATCACTTCAGATTATTGCATGAACTAAGATATGGAATGGACCTACCTGCATCTAGAAAAGTCAATCTGCCATATTTTCTCCTCCAATCTTTGATAGAGTGTGGCACCAAATTTAATTCAGGGATTCAATACCAACTAGCCCACCATGGGCTCATCAAATTGCTGGTAGAGGATGCCCTCCACACATACACAATCCCTATAACCTGGGAAACTTTCAAGAATATGTCTAGAGAAGATGACATAAAATCTCTCACTGATGACCTTAACCCATTTGGTAGTGAAGAGGAGGAGAAGAAAGAGGAATTTGAGAAGGAAATCCATGAGGAAGCACAAAATATTCAATTAGAAGAAGAAAAAGAGGAAAAAGCAGAGAGAAGAGGAGAAACATGACACAACCATAGTTGAACCTAAAGCAGAGAAGAAAACAACATCAAAAGCATAGAAGAGAAAGAGGACAAAAGCTGAGAAGAAGAAGCCCAAGACAGCTCAGAAAAATATTGTCACAGGAAAGGCAGAAACTCAACAAGAAAAGGAGAAAACACCACTAGAGACAGCAGAAATAGCACACACAGGTAAAAATACAGAGGATGATGAATAAAAATAGCAAGAAGAAGTGTCTGCTGAGACACTAGTAAGAGAAGCAACAATTGTTCTTGTTGCACTTAGCACTCCAGCTAAGCAAAAAGGGAAAAGAAAAAGACAAACATCTATGTATTTCAAAGCTTGGAGGAGCACCAAAATTAAGGTGGGCAAGCCCCAACCACCTTTTAAAGAACCCATCATCATTGAGGATGCACCTACTGTAACAAAGGAGGAATCTCCCTCCAAAATCTCCATCACTTACGAGAGAGGGAGTCCTAAGACCTCCACCTGTAAAGAGAGGATCAAATTAATGGACTCTAAATCCGTCTTACAGGAGGCACAAACCTCTCTACAGGAGACATTGGCTAAGCTCAAAGAAATTAAAAAACTAGAAAAGAAGGCAGAATAATAATCCCAAGAGGAAGGTAAGGCAAAAGAGATACCAGAGCCTGGACCTTAGCCTAATTTAGGCTCCCACTACAACCTTCTGGAAGGTGGGAAGATCATCCCACAAAATTTTGCAGTGCCTCTTTTCTTCAAGCTGGAAAACGAAAGAGTCAAGACCTACACCTGGATGTAGATTGCAAAATCCAAAGGGGTCGAAGACATAGGGCACATGGAAAAAAAGTTGAGAGAGATGAGCAGAGAATTGAGCATGGTAAGGCATACCGAGAGCATAAGAAGAGATCAACTGTAGAAAGAAAATGAATTGTTGAAAAAGAAGCTACAAGAAAGGAAACCTCAAGGAGGAAATGAGTTGTCAATTTTGAAAGGACAACAATAGAAAGAGGGACCCCAGGTAGATAGTGAAGCAGTAGAGAGATAGCAATAAGAAGAAGAACCATAGATAGATAGTAAGACATTGATGAAATAGAAACAAGAAAAAGTATCCCAAGCATAAACTGAAGTGTTGATTTTGAAAAAGCAGCTACAGGAAAAAGAAGCCCATTTAGCCTGCATGGCTAGCTAGGCAATGGAGGCATTACAATGCAGGAAACCAACCAAATCATATGCATTGTACCTCAAAGATCATTGGCTCCAATTCTAGATTAATACACTGGCCTAGAGGGGCATAATACCATTTCAAGATTATGGCCAATTTATGCATTTATGTGATCATAGTTTAGCCAAGGATAAAGCAAAGCTAGCAGAATTTTACCTACACAACATCACACTTACTGACATGAATTTATGGGATCCAAATGTTGCATTGGGAGACTTGTAGCTCATGGCTATGGCATCTTGGATGAGCCATGAAGAAAAGAGAGCAGTGGAAATTCATAAAATAATGGAAAAATAGCTGAGTGAGCCCTTGATGGTTAGAGTAGAACCAACAGTACCCTTGGCTCTCATCTATGCCCACCAACACCTTGCTACTAATCCTCAAGTTCTCCCTGACTATGTTGACAAGCAAGCACAGGCTATTGCTCATTTCAAAGATATGGAGAGATTGTTTGGTGATGATTGCCTTCACACCTACATGAGAAGGTAGAATACATTGCCACATAGCCTAAGGATTAGGAAGTATCACTCCCCAAAAAGAATGAGGGAAGCCATGAGGAGAGTGCCCCTGTGTAAGCACTCAATGCGAAACTTGAAAGCCAACTGGATTGGTCTTAAATTCAGTCCTCCGCTTCTACTAGGACTGTTGGAAGGCGTTAAGGAGGAGGAAGAATATAAACAATGGGAGGAAGTGGATAGGAAAGTGAGTTTCCATGATAGACGGGAAGACATCACATCAAAGGCTTGGGATGTGTTGAAGCCTTGAAAATTAGGTCTACAACAAGGGGGATACCCACCCAGTCTGGACCTTGGTTAGCAGCTCCCTTTCCGTTTGGTATAGTGGGTCCAACTGGGGATATGGGATTAGTTTCCCAATTTGTGTGTGTGTGTGTTGAGAATTGATATTTATTTCCTAATAATTTCTAAGTAAAATGATTTTTTTCTAAATCTAATTTATCAACATGCAATTGTATTCTAATGAATAGAAATATATAATTCTAAAACTAACCTGGGATTTAATCTTTCAGTTATGCGATCTAAAATAATTTCTAATAGCAACTGGTAATAAAGATCATTCAACTGCTATGAGAAAAGAATTCAACAAATATAAACCATTTCATATAAAAAGTTAAACAAAACAATTATGAAAAACATATCGCATAATAAGTTTCTCATATATTAAGCATAAATAGAATAGCTATCATCGTACAAAAGTGCCAAATGATAACTCAAGCATTCAAGCATTCATATATAAATAACTGAACTTGAATATCACCTTAACACATAGGCAGAAATTGTTAAGAGATAAAAGTACCATTTATAACAAGTTCTACTCATGAGCTTTAGCAATAATGATCTATTTCTTCTTAATTCAACATCCACTAAGAGTACAAAAGTACAATTTCAGTAGTAGATATTAAACACAGATATCAATAAATCTTGTTCCATTCATTCATCAAAACTTCCTTGGAGGGTGCATAAGTGCATGTTCTGAGGACAAGTTTTTGACAAATTTCAGGACCCTTCTCTAAATGCATGAGAAGTGTTCAAATATTACTAGCTAAATCTAAAAATAGTTTATTACAAAAATGTAGGAAGCGATTTAAATGACCGTCCTCATTTCATGAAAAAATAAAGCAAAACTAAAACTAAAAATAAATCTAAGACTAAAACTGGCAATTAACTATTTATGTATATATTCCTTATAGTCACAAGAATCTAGCATTTGCTTGAGGAGAGTTGGTTGGCCGACCTCCGACTTTAGTTGTCCTGCGAAAACAAAATCAGCAAGAACTGGCACCATCTTCTCGGCAGAGTTAATGATACATTTGAGAGTCATGCACTGGCTATGTGGTTTTACCAAGTATGTTCAGTAAGAATCCCAATTCAACTTGGTTAACCTTTTGATGGACTCTGCTCTTTCTTGAGCCTTTTGCCTCTAGCTTGTCTGTAGATTTTGTACATTTGGTAGAAATCCTGGAGTGGTCTTTGATATTTACATACCACCTTAAGAATATCTCTGACAAATACCATAGGTTTTTAGAGCTCGTGTTTTGCCTTTAGCCTTTAGCACTTTTTCCTACACTTTTCCGGGTTTACAGATGACTGAGTGGTCTGAGGCTTTCCTTCTTAAGGGGTTTTTCCCAACAATGCGCGATTAGCGCTAAGTGCTAAGCGCACATTGTAAACTGCCTCAGTTTCTCGATCCGAGCTTCCCTAGTGCTATTTTTTGCCTCTCGCATGCTTTTTTGTTAGAGGACATAAACTTTAAATTTTGTGGAAAGAACGACTCCATGAGTTCTTAGTTGTGAATTTTAAATTGTATGTCTGTTATGTCATCACTATCCAATATCCATTTGACCATGTCCATGTATGGAAGAGTCTCAGGCCTCACTACTCTATGGTGCAAGTGCAAACATGCTACTTCTATAATCGACGCCTCAGATGACTCACATGAATCTGCAGTCGCTGTAACCTCCATTACTCTGGGATTTTCTTCCTTGAGTAAGTTGTGCATGCCTTCCCAAGTAGTAATGTCGGCATCTCTGTTACAAGTGGTGTGTGTGTACAAGGGCGTCATTTCTTTGCCTTCAGAACTCAGAGCTTTACCCTTCTTTCCCATAATATTCTGAACATTGCTATGTATACCTCTCTGCTTTTGGCTCCTGCAATTTACAAATGAGGAAAGCGTAATGATAAGAAAAAAAGGTGATGGGAAAGCTTTAAATGCCAAAATCATATGTAATATATCACCCTAAGTGAAATGGCCCTTCAATCAGATCAAAACCAAATTTCACTAATGATTACCAACTAACTAATTAATTAACATTAATGCGCATAACTGGGCATCAATTTATGGAAAAACTTTTTCAAACGACAAGCCTTGAAGATCTGCAATAAGGCGATTTTGCGATTTGCTTCGTAATATCGCAGATCGAAATATCGCTAATCTGTTGTGTGTGGCAATCATCCATTACCATGTGTTTTCTGTGAAATGCGATTTACAAGATGCGCCCTCACATATCAGTGGTTTGAGGCATTTCACCTTAAGTGATATTTGAGGCGTGCGATGCGATAAGTGTCTTCAGTGTGTGATTTCACATCATGATTTCGCAATCTTAGGATTTTGTTTGTAGGATGGCATCCATTAATTTTCTGCAATGCGACACTCTTTATTGAGAGAATGGTTTTGTTTGAACTTATCATAAAACTTAAGTCCTTTTTTGATTTTTATGGTATTCTCCTAAGTTTATGATAGTAAGATTTATTTAAAAAAAGGAATACAAGCATAAATTTATTTTTAAAATTTTTGGATAAAGGGTCTCCACTTATTTAGTTTTATTACTAAAAATAAATAAGAGGGAGGTTGTTGCTGGCCACAACAATTGGCGATTCACTTGGAAGAACCAGTTATCTCTGTTTTTCTTTTGATTTTCTAAACTTCCAAAACAGAAAATTTTTCCAAAAAATCAAACTTTATTATAGAAAGATAAAGTACATCATGCTTTCTACTATCAATGATAGTTTGTTTCTTCTATGTTAACTTTGATTTTTTACTTCCTAGAGCTAGACATTGTATTTACATCAGCCACTACTTGGTTTGTAAAGATAAACAAAATTCTCTTTGTAAATCAGTTTTAAATATGCTCATTTGTCGTAGGTAGAGCCTCTGCTACCAGCAGGCGTTTATAGCCTCGACACGGTTACCTTTTACCCAGCAATGATCCTATATCTTACCTGGAGAAGTATACGATTTTCAAAGGGAAATCCATATCCACACTTCTTGCTTTTATTTTCTTTTAATTCTTAAAGAACAATGCCTTGGTTTGGTGGCCAAATTACGACAATGCCACTCACTCGATTTATAACTTTTCTAAACAAGTTGGCTCGTGTTGAGACCCCTTGTCTTTTGATTGCAACAATCTTGAGTCATTTCCCTATTGTGGTAGGCAGTTTTGGCAAAGTTAGCAAGCTATAATATCTTATGATCATGATAAGTCAGCTCGTGATGAGACCTCTTATTCTTTAAGGTAAAGTGTATCGCTGGATTATTCCTTGAAGCTCATAATTCTCTAGGTGGGGAGGAAGTCATTGTTTCCTTAAGAATAGCTCTGGATGACAATTGTAGAGTTTTTTGGAAAGAGCTTTTCTACATAGAATCTTTGTTTTGTTTCTGATACCTTTCATTTGACTGATATAAAAAAAATTCCCACTAAAGGTAGCTTTTTATCAAAATTTGTAAGGTTGAAACTAGTATCATTTTCAGGTTTATACTCTTTGACCGTACCTTTCAATAAAAATCACCAATTTTCTAAATCAGTTCTATTTATATAAGTGAAAAACAAAATCTAAAAGAAATACTTATCTTTTTTCGTGAATTCCAAATGCAACCATTTACAACTGGTTTTATTATCAAAATAAAGGAAATACTAATTTACAAAAAATAGAAGAATGATCTCCTATGGAAAGTATTTTTTGAGGATCTGCCCATTAACAAGTAAAGATTTTCTTTTTCCTGTTAAATCCTGTAACATAAAAGTAGATGGACCTATGATTTCTGCAATTTGGAAAGGGCCAAGCCACATTCGTTGGAATTTCATATGTTTTCCCTTTTCCTCATGAGCCTTATCTCATTTCAAAACTAAATCTCTAATTTGAAAGTCCTTTCTAGATATCATGTTTGAATCAAAAGAAGCTTTTACTAATGCTTGGTGATGAGCATGAGTTATTTTAGCCTGTTCTCATTACTCTTCTAGCTTAAGGATTTGTAGTTGCCTTAGTTGTAAGGAAGAACTTGGTGTTTCGTCAATAAATTAAACTAAGGCCAAAGAAGGAATCACTAGATGAGTTGGAAGGACCACTTCTTTCCCATAAACTAAATTAAAGGGAGAAGTGCCAATGGAGGCTTTTTGCGTTATTCGGTCTGCCAATAGAGCATACATTAAAGATTTGTGCCAATTCTTATGATTTTGATCGATAGTTCTCTTAATGATTCTGATTAATTTTTTATTTGTTGATTCAGCTAATCCATTCCCTTGTCAGTAATAATTGTCAGAGTATTTAAGTTTAAAACCTATTTTGAGTGCAAATTCAGTCATAGCATTACCAGGGAAATACGATGCATAATCAAACATTAAAGTAGAGGGTAAACCAAACCTGGTGATTATGAACTGATATATGAAATCAATGATATGTTTAGCATTAGCTGTTTTGAGGGGAACTGCTTCTACCCATTTAGTGAAATAATTTGTAGTTGTGAGGATATACCTATGTTGTTTAGAAGAGTGAGGAATGATCTCACCTATTATATCCAATCCCCATTGATCAAAAGTTTGATCGATATTGACTAGTTGCAAAGGCAATGATGGTTTCCTTTGTCTTCCTACAGCAGTTTGAAAAACTTAACATTTCTTTATGTAGCTATGTGTGTCTTTGAATAGTGTAGGCCAATAATAGCATGCACGCAAGATTTTATGTGTTGTAGCATCTCCATCATAATGTCCACCTGTTGGTCCATCGTGGAGTTCCTGCAACACCTTTTCAGCTTCATATTTCTCAAGACATATAAGGAGGATAGAACCATAATTCATCCTAAAAAGGACATCGTTTACGAGCTGATATTGCTTAACCTTCAATCTTAGGGCTCTTTTCTTTGTATAATCTAGGTTTGAAGGAGCATATCGATTCTTTAGATAAAATATGATATCAACATATAATGATTCAATATCATTTAGGCTTACCTCATATATTTGTACTTTTGCAGATGGTATTTCAGAAATAAGCAATGCTCCAGCCAACATTTTGCAAAAGCCTTGACCTTTTACAATATTTGCTGGTTTAATTTCAGCGTTGTATTCTTGTAAGGCAGTAACCCAATTGGCTCTTTTCTCACCCACGTCTTTCTGTACTAAGAGATTTCTTACCGCTGGAAACGGTACTATGATTTTTGTATGGGTTTTAAGCCGAAAGGGTCTGAAATGTTTGATCGCTTTGAAAACAACATAAGCCTGTTTCTTGATGTTTTAGTAATTTAATTTAGCCCCTTGTAGATTTGAACTGAAAAAGGCAATTGGGGCTTCCGCCTTGTCTTGATTTGTTTGAGTGAGTATTGCAGCATATGATCTATCAAAGGCAAATGTATACAAAATGAAAGGATCGGAAAAATTTGGAGTGGCTAAAGATGGAGCGTTTACAATTGCTTGTTTAATCAAATTGAATGCTTCATATTCATCTTGGCCCCATTTAAAGATTGAATTCTTTTTAATCATTGCTTGTAAGGGAGATACGATTCTTGAAAAGTTGGGAACAAATATCTTTACAAAATTAATCTGGCCAAGGAAGGATTGCATAGCTTTCTTGTTGTGAGGCAAGGGTATGTCAGAAATCTCCTTGATTCTATCGGGATCAATATGGATTCCAGATTTTGACATTATAAATCCAATAAATTTTCCTTCACTTAATTCAAAAAAGGACTTTTCTGGATTAAGTGAAATTCCATACTTTTGGCAATGTTGGAAGATCTGTTTTAAATCTCTGAGATGATTACCTCGTTTTTTGGAATATACAGTTATATCATCCAAGTAGATTACTACCGATTTGTTTACTAATCCCTTAAATGCGATGTCCATGGCCCTTTGAAATGTGGCGCCAGCATTGATCAGACCGAAAGGCATCTTTTGATATGCATAAGTACCCCATTTGGTTCTGAACGTGGTGTTTAATTGATCGTCGGGATGGACCAAAACTTGGATGTAGCCAGAGAAAACATCCAAGAAGGACATTAATTCCGATCTTGCCACTGCTTGTAATATTTTATCCATGGGAGGCAAAGGAAAATTAACTTTTTGGTAGGCTTTATTAAGATTTCAAAAGTCAATGCAAATTCTAATGTCTTCGTTTTTCTTTCTAACAGGAACCATATTGGAAACCCATTTAGAATGTCGAATGGGAAAAATTATTTTAGCTTTCAATAATTTATTGAGTTTAGATTTGATCTGGTTCTCTAGATTAGGATGGATCTTTCTCAGGTTTTGCTGGACAAATTTTTCATCGTTATCATTGGCATAGTATGCTGAATGATAGAAGTTTCATAAGTCTTAAGTTCATCATAGTTCTAGGCAAAGACACTTTTGTCTTGTTTTAGGAGATGAATGTATGCCAATCTTTCTTCAGGAGCTAGGCCAAGACCTAGCTGATATTCTGCGGGTTGGTATCAGTTCCTAGATTTACTAATTCATAGTTTAGAGTTGAACTTTGAAGTTTTGAATTGGTAGATATTTTGAATCGATCTTTCAAATCATATAGGTCTTCCAATTTGACTACTGATTTTGGCATAGAATTATTAGTGCTATCTTGTTGCAATTATTTGTCATGTTGGTCTTCATCAATTATCTGATTAGTGTAAGATCCCTCTGATGTGAGGAAGCTTACAATATCAGGATCATCGTTGAAAATTCCCCAATTGGTAATGTTATCAGGAATCGAGGGTCTAAAGATTAATTCGACTGAGAATCTATCTGGGCTATAGTCTTCTAAGGGAATGAGCTTGGAAGCTACGTTTGCCAAGAGGTCAACACTGGCATTTTGGAGTCTGGGAATTGATGAAATATTGAATGCTATAAAATGTTCAGTTAGATCTTGTACTAAAGATTGATAATGCTTTAAATGACCCGATAGACAATGTATAGCATTTCGTACCTGTCTGATAACAATTTCAAAATCTATGAAGACTTGTAGATACTTGATATCTAATCCGATTTCTTTGTATAATCCTTGGACTAAGGCTTCTTATTCTGCAATATTATTAGTGCAATCAAACTTGAGTCTACGAGTTAGCATATTTTTGTTTCCCTCTAGACTGATTAATACGCATCCTGCTCCTGCTCCCTCGTTAAACTTAGAACCGTAAAAAATTAACTTCCAAAATAAAGATTTATTTACAGGACTATCTATAAAATTAACACATTTAGAACTATCTATTTGAGAAAAAATTTCTATTTGAGATAAAACAGAATGTTCTAAGTAAGGTGAAGTATGAGCATTAAAATTTCCTAAGAAAGTGTCAACAGAATAGTTGCCAATTATATTGTTGTTGTATGCTATAGGTTCATTTTCTCCTTCCAATTCTATTACTATGTATTTTTGATGTCTTTCTCGCTCAACCTTTATCTGATTTGGTTTACCATTGGAAGGGAGCCACATATGCGACCAGTCAGTTGCAAAGTATCCATGAAGCTTTTCAGACCAATGTCTGCTAAGAATTAAGCCATAAAATTCTAGAATTTCTGCAACTAAAATATCGATAACTTGACATACCTTTGGGTTAGATGACAGCCTTATGGTAATCTGATTTAGTTCACCGATCACTTCAACCTGTGACTAGTCCAGCTGAACTATGCGTACTGCAGATTTTTAAGGTTGGACGTTCAACTTTACACATATCAATTTAGGTAAGATATTAGATGAAGCTCCTGAATCTACTAAACAATTATGCAATTTTTTGTTGAAAACTTCATAAGTAAGAAGAAATGGGGGAATATGAGATCTTGACCTTCCTCTAATTAGAGCGATATCATTTGGATCAACTTTATTAGTCACATTAGTTGGAGGTCTTCCCATCTCGTGAGAAGCTTGCGAGATTACAGCAGCAGGCAGAGGTGCAACAGGTATTGCTTGCAACTCTTTCAAAAGTAGCCTTTGTTGATGTTTTAACTTGCTCAATTCATAAAAAGTAATGTTAGCCCTAGTCTCCTTCATGTCTTCTATGATATTATACTCCATCTCATCAGAAACAATCAATGCTTTAGATGAAGTTGGTGAATCTATTTGGACTGGGCTTGTTTGAGTCGCTTTGGGTGACGTTTTCTTACCTGCTACTTTATCCTTAGACATTGAGCTTGTGCTCTTTGGCTTAGGAGTAGGTTGTGGAGGATCGAGTTGATTTCTACTTCTAGTACTGACTGGTGATGCCCCTTGATCCTCTTCATCTGGGAGGATGAAATCCCACATACCCTGTACATCTACAACTTCTTCTTCATCAATAGGCTCTTCATTAGATACTTCCTCTTCTTCTTCTTCTGATTCAACATTTGTGATAGCATTGGGAGGCTTTGAATCAGTCGAAGAATTTCTTCTATAAGGCTTGTAAGGCTTTTTAGAAGAAGTCTCTACTACTTGTTTCTTAATGTCAACCATTTCGTTAGACATGGTTTTCAAAACTTTCTGCAATCCTTCTAAATCAAATGGGTCTTTAAATTGTTTTTTCTTTGGATCTTCCTTAAAAGTAACCTTCTTAGATTTTCCTTCAGCAACGACATTTTTATTTTCTAAGGCTATGATACGTTTCTCTATCACTATTGCTTCTTTCATATTGTCAGCTAAAGTTGTTCTGTTAGCCCTATCAACAAAGATTGCTATGTTTTATGGTAGAGCAGATATGTACCATTCACTTCTAACTTCTTCACTAGGCTTGGAAGTGGTAGGAATTTTTTTCAAAAGTTTGTTGAAACGTGAGTTAAAATCTTTGATAGGTTCCCTTGATTCAGCCCTAAAATTAGAACGGTCGTTGATCAGTGTTGCCGTAGACCTGTCATCACTGAACTTAGTCAAGAATTGTTCTTGGAAAATATCCCAACTAGTGATAGATCCGGATGGTAATGAGAAATACCATGATCTGGCTACTCCTTGCAAAGTGTAAGGAAAGAGTCGAGCAACAACATCTTTATTAGTAACCCCATTGAGATTTATAGATAACATAATGTTGTTTATATGCTCTTCTACTAGCATGCCTGTTTCAGGATTAAACTTAGGCAGCCATTTTTCAGGATGGGCAGGTATTTGACTCAAGGGTGCAGGCATTAAGACTACCCCTGGGTTATTCCATGGAGTTTGGGCCATCGTTGAACTACTAATAGAGGAAAGTGCAGAAGATGTTCCTTTTGGTTGGGAAGATTATGATATTATAGTTCCAGATGATTGGGAAGGAGATGTTGAAGTTTGAGTGGTCTAGTGGACAATAATTTGAAGTGGAGGGGTGGATGGTTGACTTCGCGATGGGGAGGTTGAGATGGATGATGATGATGAAAGAGTCTCACTATCAGACCCTTTAGGTGATTTCCTTGCTCTCTTCCTTGTAGGTAGAGGTAACTCGGTTCAATACCAAACTTTTCACTCTTCAATCTGGTACGAGGATGAGAAGGGTTATATTGCAAAGTCACATTACCTTGAGATTTTTCAGATTTTTGGGGTGATATAGAAAATCACTGAAGTTTATGGATCAAAGATTCAACTTCAGGAGGTTCAATGGTAGATTTCTCTGAAATGTTCGGGTTTGTGGCAGTGGTTGTTGTTTTATCGACTTCTTGCTTAAGATTTAAAGATTCTAAATACAATGGAGAAATCAGGGGAGATGGTGAGGGCGATTTACTCTCAAAATGGTATTTATATTTAGATTTACTTACCATTCACAGTTTAGGGACCTCCTTCTAGCGCCAAATATATTGAAGCCCCGAAAATCAGGTCTACAACAAGGGGGATACCCACCTGGTCTAGACCTTGATTAGTAGCTCCTTTTCCGTTTGGTATAGTGGGTCCGACTGGGAATATGGGACCAGTTTTCCAAGTAAAATGCTTTTATTCTAAATCTAATTTATCAACATGCAATTGTATTCTAATGAATAGAAATATCTAATTCTAAAACTAACCCTGGATTTAATCTTTCAATTATGCGATCTAAAATAATTTCTAATGGAAATTGGTAATAAAGATCATTCAACTACTATGAGAAAAGAATTCAATAAAGATAAACCATTTCGTATAAAAAGTTAGATGAAACAATTGTGAAAAACATATCGCATAAGAAGTTACTCATATATTAAGCATAAATAGATTTGTTATCACCCTACAGAAGTGCCAAATGATAACTCAAGCATTCAAGTATTCAAGCATTCATATATAAATAACTAAACTTGAATATTACCTTAACACATAGGCATAAATTGTTAACAGATAAAAGTACCATTTATAACAAGTTCTACTCATGAGCTTCAACAATAATGATCTATTTCTTCTTAATTCAACATCCACTAAGAGTACAAAAATGAAATTTCAGTAGTAGATATTAAACACAGATATCAATAAATCCTGTTCCATTCATTCATCAAAACCTCCTCGAAGGGTGCAAAAGTGCATGTTCTGAGGAAAAGTTTTTGACAAATTTCAAGACCCTTCTCTAAATGCATGAGAAGGGTTCGAATACTACTAGCTAAATCTAAAAATATTTTATTACAAAAATGTAGGAAGCGGTTTAAATGACCATCCTCATTTTAGGCAAAAATAAAGCAAAATTAAAACTAAAACTGAACCTAAAACTAAAATTGGCGATTAACTATTTATGTATCTGTGCCTTGTAGTTACAAGCATCCAGCATTTGCTTGAGGAGAGTTCGTTGGCCAACCTCCGACTTTAGTTGTCCTGCAAAAATGGAATTGGAAAGTGCTAGCACCATCTTCTCGACAGAGTTAATGATGCATTTGAGAGTCATGCACTGGCTATGTGGTTTTACCAAGTATGTTCAGTAAGAATTCCAATTCAACTTGGTTAACCTTTTGATGGACTTTGCTCTTTCTTGAGCCTTTTGCCTCTAGCTTGTCTGTAGATGTTGTACATTTGGTAGAAATCCTGGAGTGGTCTCTAATATTTACATACCACCTTAAGAATATCTCTGATAAATACCACAGGTTTTTAGAGCTTAGGTTTTGCCTTTAGCCTTTAGCACTTTTCCCTACACTTTTCTGGGTTTACAGACGATTGAGTAATCTGAGGCTTTCCTTCTCAAGGGGTTTTGCTCAGCGATGCATGATTAGTGCTAAGCGCTAAGCACACATCGGAAACTACCTTCGTTTCTCGATCCAGGCTTCCCTGGTGCTATTTTTCGCCTCTCGCACACTTTTTTTGTTAGAGGATATAAACTTTAAATTTTGTGGAAAGAACGACTCCATGAGTTCTTGGTTGTGAATTTTAAATTGTGTGTCCATTATGTCAGCACTATCCAGTATCCATTTGACCATGTCTATGTATGGAAGAGTCTTGGGCCTCACCACTATCTGGTGCAAGAACGAATATGCTAGTTCTATAATCGACGCCTCAGATGGCTCACGTGAATCTGCAGTCGTTGTCACCTCCATTACTTTGGGATTTTCTTCCTCGAGTAAGTTGTGCATGCCTTCCCAAGTAGTAACGCTGGCATCTCTGTTACAGGTGGTGTCTTTGTACAAGAGCATCATTTCTTTGTCTTCAGAACTCAGAGCTTTACCCTTCTTTCCCATAATATTCTGAACACTGCTATGTATACCTCTCTGCTTTTTGCTCCTGCAATTTACAAATGACGCAAGAGTAATGATAAGAAAAAAAGGTGACGGGAAAGCTTTAAATGCTGAAATCATATAAAATATATCACCCTACGTGAAATGGCCCTTTGATCAGATCAAAACCAAATTTCACTAATGATTTCCAACTAACTCATTAATTAACATGAACGCGCATAACTGGGCATCGGTTTATGAGAAAAACTTTTTCGAACGACGAGCCCTGAAGATCTACGATAAGGTGATTTTGCAATTTTCTTCACAATATTGCAGATCGCAATATTGCAATATCGCTAATTTGTTGCATGTGGAAATCATCCATTACCATGTGTAATCTACGAAATGCAATTTGCGAGACACGCCATCGCATATTGGTGGTTTGAGGCATTTCACCTTAAGTGATATTTGAGGCATGCAATGCGATGAGTGTCTTCAGTGCGTATTTTCGCATCACGATTTCGTAATGCTAGGATTCTGTTTGTAGGATGGCATCCATTACTTTTCTCCAATGTGATGCTCTTTATTGAGAGAATGATTTTGTTTGAACTCATCATAAAACTTAAGTCCTTTTTTTTTATTTTTTGGGTATTCTCCTAAGTTTATGATAGTAAGATTTATTTAAAAAAAGGAATACAAGCACTAATTTATTTTTTTTAATTTTTGGATAAAGGGTCTCCACTTATTTAGTTTTATTACTAAAACTAAATAAGAGGAAGGTTGTTGCTAGCCACAATAGGATGTTAAGGAATTTGTCAGAGCCATTAAAAATGAAGAGTTAGATTAGTTGTTCAGAGGATGAGCAACCCATTCAGCAGGGGGTGATGATGAGCCCCAGAAATGGGTAACTATATGGGCTCATTCTACCTCTTATTTCAACTTAATCCACCATTCTCATTAGTTTGTTGCATTTTTTTGAATATGTTTATGCTAATAGAGTGAATTGGGTGAGTCACTTTGCCATGTAGTCTAATGAATGTTTTATGCAGATTTTTTGGACAGTTTTGGACAAAGACAAGGAATTTATGAGAAAATGGCAACCAAACTTGACGAAAAAATGGAAGAGGACTTGTAGGGGGGTGTCTTCTTCATTAATGACCCCTTTCCTTGAATCCTCCATCAGCAACTCGGAGCACAAAGGCCCACATTGATGATTCCAAGGGGCAGCCGAGCAAGTCAAGTAAGACTGTTGTTTATCTTTAGTCTAGGAAGCCGAGTTGCTTGATTTTAGGAGGACTATTGGAAGTCCCCATTTTTATAAATAAGAAGGCTTTGAGCCTCAGTAGGTTAGCCAATTATTAGCAGATTTTCACACTTTTGTGTAGCACATTTTTTTAGCTTATTTTCAAGTTATTTTTTAGAACAGTGTTTGTGATGTAACTATTATTTTTTATAAATGAAGATGAAATAGTTTTTGAGCCAGCATTGATCTCTTTCAGAGGGCTAAAGCTCTTGGGTTAGGGCCCAACCCAAGTTTCCCAGCACCTCCTTTGTGTACTTATATATTTTTTCTTCCATTCATGAGTTAATTTTTGTTGCATAGATTCATTTTGCTTTGATAAATTAGGTTGCTTTTGATGGTTAGTATAGTTGTTTTGTTTCAGCTACTCAAGTAGGTTGTTGTAGTGATTGAATAAGATTCAAAAAGGCCAACATCAGGTCTTGATCTCCTTTCTCCCTTCCTGGGACTATGATTTGAGGTCAAGGCACTACTGCTGCCACCAAAAACGCAATTTTTGCTCTTCCATGCAACTGCTAGTATGATAACTTTGATTTCGAAAGGTTGATAGTAGTTTAGATTCAATTGCTTAGATCATTTCCTATTCTTTTACCATAGTTATCTTACATTATTTTGTGTTCATAGGGTATTGTTTAGCAATTTCTATTTGTAGGTCAGAAATTAGGTCAAACTAGACAAAATTCTTTTTTAAGTTCTTTCTTTAGTCAGTTTTGATAAGTAAGTGTGCAGATCTCTTGCAGGACATCTCAGCTCACCATCCCCCTATAAAAAAGACAACACCAGCTCACTTCTCATATATTTCCCAACTCATTCACAACGTTTCGCCAATCTTCCCTAATTTCTGCATTTTTTTCATAAAACTGCTATCTTGCCATTTGAACAAATCCAACCATCACATTCATTCCTGATCTTCCCTGACAAGTTCTAGACACCTAAACACCTTGATTTAGCCTTTAGTCCCCCTTTTCCATCATTTTTCCACCTTCAAAACCCTAGAAACAGCTTTCAGCCTCCTCCTGTAGATCTTCTTGTAGAACCTCTTGTAGATCCTCTGCAACCTCCTGTAGGATTTTCTATGAGTTATTTTTCGAAGTCTAATCATGATGGAAGTATTTAGAAGGGTACTTGGGGCTTCTTAGGACCTCTCCGCACCTTCCTCACCCTTTGCAAAAGCCAACTCCATCTTCCTTATCCACCGAACCTCTGCATAGTCACAATCAGATAAATCACAAGCATAATAATTCCACATAAAAACATTCAAAAGTACAAAAGATGATTTCTTTTCATTATTTTTCAGAAGTAGCTTGAATAAATGCAATTTACCTTTTTAGTAGTCAATGGCACTCATTTCATTAGTTTTCATCTCTTTTCTTGCCAAAGTAGGGTTAGTGGGTAAACTAGGGTTTGCTAGGATTTGAAATTCATTCCAGTTTTCATTCTCTTTCTGCACATAGAATAGCCTCTGTAGAGTTAGCTTTCCTCCATCACAGTTAAAAGCTTCTTCTAAGAACTCATAGAAGTTGGCTTAAGCTCCTAGCAAACTTGTGCCAGCTAATCAAGTGACAACCTACAGTAAGAGCTAGTACTTATGCATACAACACTGTCGCTTCCAAGTTTGTTACGAACTACTGGGTCGATAAAAGTAAAGAAGGAAGCCGTAGGAGTTGCAGCATTATTGCTGCAATACTGGAGCCCACCAACCGATCTATTTCTAGACTTTTTTTATAAAAGGAAATGGAGTTTCACATCTTAAAACTTCTAGTGGCAATGTGTTGGATGTTCGTTTGGTTGGATAAGGGCCGAGAACTCCATATAATATTCTTTCCCCCTTAAAAGTGGACCTTCCCAAGGAGATAAGACCTTCTTCCCCCTTGGGTGGATCTCATTCTTATCCTCCTCTCCCTATAAAAACCACTTCCTCTTACCCTTTTTGGTTATAGACAACACACAATATAACACATAGTGACAATGGTGGAGAGATAGAAGCAGCTGCAAAATTATGAAATCTTTAGCTTTTGATAGAAGAAGAGCAGTATTAAATGACAAAAGACTAGTATTTTGTAGCTAAAGCGTGAGGAAAGACAGTTAGAGCTTGGAATCCATTTGATGTCAAGCTAGAGGAGGAAAAGAGTGTTGAAAAGGTGTGCAGCAGGACTTGGATACCGCAAAGGAGATCTCCAATGTCAAGGTTGTGGTTTGTATTTCTCTTTGAAGTTTATTTGAATACAACTAATGGTTTATTTCCTATATCAGGTGTAATATTACTTTTGATAGCTTAAAACTCCTTGACCTTTTAAGTAGATTAGATTCAATTTTATGTTATCATGTTTTTTGTTGTTTCTTGCATGTTTGTTTTAGGTACTTGAATGAAAGTAACGAAAGGAAATTGGAGCAAGGAAGCAAGATCACCATCATGTGGATTAGTTTTATAAGAGGTAGTCCCTCTTATTCGATCCTAATCTAAGGAAATTTACATTAGATTGTCTTATTTGTGGCTAGACCCACTCTCTTGCACTAGAGGGATCATCTCCATCCATAAAGAGGATATTCATACACCACAAATTGGCGACCCCGCTGGGGAAATACATATCCTTTTCATCACTTTGTTTTTTCTTCTTGTGTGCCTAGTTTGTTTATTTATGGTCTTATGGATTTATATTGACTTGTTTGAAGGCATACAGACACTAGCCCACCCTATGATGTGTTAATTTTGGCCCTGTGTGAAGCTCCTTTTTATTTTTCCTTTGAATCCCTCGATTAGCACTACCTTGGCCAAATAGTCGTGCCAATCAGGCCTACCAACACTAGTTTTAGCTTGAAAATCGTGCTGGTCGTGTCGGTCAGTGCTAGTTTCAGACCAAAAAACATGTCAATCTCTGAGTTAAGAAAAAAATCAGAGTTCCTCCCATGCTAGTGCTAGTGTATCTTGACCCTCAGACTCCCTTCTTCTACTTAGAAGTGACTAGGATGCTTTGTTTGCTAGGTTTGATTGATTGATTGGCTTCAAGTTTCATTGCTTGATTATTTTTAGTTTTTTGGATGGTTTCTATCAACTAGGGCATCTAGGTCAATTACCATTCATTTGTTTGTTTACTAATTGTGTCAAGTTTCTAATTTTATACTTCAATTAGTCCATCTTTCAGTTGAAACATCTTCATTGCTTCTTTTTCAAATGAATGAGTGAAAGAGTCTCGTTTGTTCTCTTATTTCGAGTATATTTTTTCTCTTTCTGAGCATATATTACATTGCTTGGTTTTTTGATTGAAGCATTTATGTGTTTGGTTTGTTCAATTCAAGGAAGAATTTTATTTTAGTTTCTTTTATCATGCTTTGGATTTGATTGATGTTTGTTTGTTCGGAATTGTGAAATTTTCACTAAAAGTGCTTTATGTGAAAGATTCATTTTGCATTTTATGAAAAGAAGAACATCATTCTAGTTTACTTAAGTGAAAATATTGCATTAGTAGTATCATTAAGAAGCCAGAATGGCATCCTCATAAGCATTGAAAATGAATTGAAACTTCTTTTGTTGTTAAAGGAAGATTAAGTGCATTTAGGACATGTATTAGAGAAAGATTTCATTCTTTGATTATTGCATTAACTGTGTGCTCTCTATCCCTCAATTAGTGTTAAATTTCATCAAAGAAAGATTTCTTTTCTCATAGAGCTGCATATAGGAGTTTTCATATGACAATAGTAGGGTGTTGGAACTGAAACCTAATTCAATATCAACCATTAAAATTTATTGAATTAACCTAAGGAATAATTGAAAATTAACGCTCACATTTAGTGGTCTAGGTTAGAGATGTGTTCCAATGTCTTTAAACCTAGCAGTTGTTGTTCACTTCAGCATTAGACAACGCTAGTACAGACTTGTGCTCCCCATGCCATCACGTATATAAAAGGAGACCCCTCTAGGTTTTCAATCCTTTATCCATAAGAATCTAAGTCTACCACCTTGTAAACATGATACACTGAAAACAACATTCAGGGAGATTGTATGCTTGTATTTTTTGGTTCATCGGGAGGTATTCTGCAGTTCACAATTACTTGGTAATCCCTTTTTCCTAGATTATCCTGAGTAGTCATTTTGGTCTTTTTGACTCTTTAAATTTAAAACATCATCGAGCACTTGTCCTTTAGAGCTCGTTATATCTGAAAGCAACTAGAGTCACCTTTCATCCTTTTATCGACTCTTAAAACATGAAAAGGAAAAGTTTTGTTTCAGTGTATTAAAATTAACTGCCCATGAAATATTCTTGGTTAAAGTTATCTTCCTTAGTGATTCTTTAGGGTCGATTCCAATGGAAACATTTCCAGAGTTTACTAGTCAAGGATTCCCCTCCAATGGAAGTATTAGTCCTTTTCCTTCTTTTAGAAATGCTGGTGCTCCTTATATGAAAGCATTGTCCCTCCCTGGGTTAACCATTGGTTTATCTATCTAGTTATTTTCAACCTCAGTGGTCCCGAGTGTCCCAACTCCTGCCAAGCCATCTCCTTCATTGGACCACATCACATTGATTCTAAGGTTGACCTCTCACCTTCTTCCCCTATTTCTTCACCCTCCTCTTCTACTTTGCCTAGTGAAAGTACAAATTCTAGTAACCAACAGGCTAAGAAGAGGAAGAAGAAGGTTAGATTCCCTTGAAAGTTGTGTAAGGGTGACCATCTCCTTCGAGGCTGTCATGGAATTCCTAGAGTCTTCGAGGTATGGTCTCAAGAGCTAAATCGACCATCCCCGTTGACCTCTGGAGATCATGTCAATGCTACACATTCGCCTAATAATGGTAAGAAGAAGGGAAAGATTAGATTCCCCTATAGGTAATGTGAAGGGAAGCATATTCTTCACCTTTGTCCTCTTATGGATAAAGCTTCCAAAATTTTGGAAAACCTTACAGCTCCTCAAACCCAACTCCCTTCTGGTTATCAGAGACTTTCTTCTAACCCTGTCCTAGTTGGTAAAGAGATTGACTTGGATTCATCTCTTGCTCGGCGTGCTCTTAGTAAGCATGACCTTATTCTATCTATTCCTGACCAACCATTATTCAGAAAGAGTGGTGACTTGGCACCGCCTTCAATCATTTACTCTATTCCCGAAGAGAGTGATGATCATACTGCTCATGTTCTTCTCATCTCCTTAGATTCTCATGAATTGAAGAGTGGCCCTCCCATCCCTATTGTTTAGGAGAGTCCTTCTCCTATTATTGCAGAGCATGGGGAGAATCATATGATACCCCCACCAAGTAGTTCTATTGTTATTTTATTGCAATCAATTAACTGCATTCTACCTCCCATCTCATGTGCCTTTCCATATCAGAGTACAAGCCTGTAATATGGTAGTACATGGCACTGTATTATATGAAGGCTCATCGATTAAAATCATGTCTTCTACTAGTTGTCAATCTTTGGGATCCCCATAACTTGTGGCTATCACCCAGAATCTATTGATTTTCAACGGAGGAACTAGTTAACCCTTAGGGATCCTTCCAAAGTTCCCAATTACTTTGGGAGGAAAGATCATCTATATAGACATGATGGTAGTCCAAGGTCCCTTAGATTTCAATCTTCTCCTTGGATGCGACTCTACTTATGTCATGGGAGCTCTTATTTCTTCACTTTTCAGTGTGGTTTATTTTCAACGTGAAGGAAGAATAGTAATCATTGATCACTTTCTATTCATTGGTCACTAGGTGTCTCCTAAGAAACCATCGTCCCCTATTGGTTATTGTTTGCAAGCAGTACCCTCCCTGCCACAAGCCAATTATGTGGCTACCTATTTCATCTGCACATATGTTGATGATCACACAGATGGTATAGTACATAATGTACTAGGGGCATTGGAGCTTGATCTATCATTGTTACCAGTTGACATGTATTCCTCCTAGAGTGTGGTTCTCCCATTTAGTGAGGACCTCTTGGGAGCCATGTTCTATGGTCCATGGAACAAGGGGTCGGAGCAAAGTTCCTTGTCTTGTGTCAAGCTCCTTAAAAAATGAAACAAGGATCTATGAGGATAGTTCTTGGTCTTGTGCCAACCTCGTTAAAAAATGAAACAAGAGGTGTGAGTAGAGTTCCTTATCTTGCACCAATCTCATTAAAAAATGAAACAAGGGGTGTGAGCAGAGTTCCTTGTCTTGTGTCAAGCTCACTAAAAAATGAAACAAATCCCTTTTCCAAATTGAGTCTTTGATTAAGATCTCATAAAATCCTAGTCGATTCTTTCCTTGATCTCAAAAGTGAACCTTCATTCCAACCACCTAGCTAAATGAAATGAAGCTTGGGGGGCATGTACCTCGAATTGAGTGATTATGCTGGGAACATGCAAACTTAACTCAAGCATAGTTTATCTTTTTCAAGCTTGTGTAAAAATGGAACTAAACTCAAGCATACTTTTTCATTTCAATCTTGTGTAAACATGAAACTGAATTCAAGCAGAGTTTCCCATGGTTCAAGCTTGTGTAAAAATGAACCCATGCCCAATTTACATTTCTTGATTTCCAATTTTATTAGCTAATTTCTGCTATATTAGCCTTGGTTGTTTCATTCCATCGCCACCATCTCTTTGGTTGATCATATGCTTTCACATGGATGTTTTACCCTTGCTTGCGAACATCTACAATGAGTGGTCTTATTAGCCAACCTCCTGACCACTACATGTTTTGAGCAGCTACATCATTGTTGGAATGAGTTGCTATCCTTTCATACCACTCATTCCTCTAAGTGGAGTCATCTTTCAGCTCTTTATAGACTCCAAAAATATGAAAAATTTGTTGAGTATTTCTCCCTTTTTTACTCATTAAAGTAAATAAAAATGGGGAGTCTAATTTAAGCTATTTTCCGACTCTGAAAAAATGAAAAGATTGCCCAGATCTTGTCATTTTGACCTTGTAAATAGTTATGAAACATTGTTTGCCCAGTATATGTTTACCCCTTTTTCGGGCTAGGATAAACTATTTACGAAAAAGGTACTCCTTCGTCGACATGGCCAAGAGGTTCTCTCGAGTATTGTTTTCTACCTTTTCAGGTACGAGGAATAAATTTACGAAAAGGGACCTTTGGAGTTTTCTTTTCTGCTTCTTTTTCTAACTCTATAAAAATGAAAAAGATGTCAAGTTTCACCTTTGTCAAACTCGTTAAAAGATTAAATAACATAGGACTTGTCATTATGATGAAACCAAGCTTATCCTTCCTAGGGCTCGTTAAAATTTACTAGGTAGGATCCATCCGAAGGATGGAATTATATTACAAGCAAATGTTATCTCCGTCAAGCTTGTGTAAATATAACTGGGGTACTCGGTAGAAATGGTGGGGGGAAATTGGAAGTATTCCATCAGTTGTATTCTTCACTTGAGGTAGCATGTCACTCTTGAACATTGACATTCATCTGCTATTCATGTAAGGTTTTGGGACATCCTCACTCTATCACTTGCCTCCCTAGGTTTTGGGTTATCCATTTTAAACCTCTCATGTGACCTCTATGATGTCACCATGACCTCTCATCCTATGATGTCAAATGATGCCAAAATCTTGAGTCGTGTCATCCACATGTTGAAGAGAAGTCTTCCTACCTGTACATTGTCTAATCACATGTCACCATCTTGATTACTCTCATTCATTATGTTTCCCATTTCATGTTGATGATGAAGAATCAATTTTGACCTTCCTTCGACGAATCGCTTCCTATCGACTTCAGCTCATTATCTAGGAAGCTGATCTAAAAACTCCTTTCTAGTACCTTAGAGCTTATATGCCTCAATGGCAAGTTCTTCGCACTCGACGACAGGTTCTCATCATTGGCCCTCGATCAAAGGATTTCACAGGTGTTTGACTTTAGTTCCTTATTCACACTTCATGAATTGTACTGATAGTACCTTGAGTCATTGATATTATGGGTGGTTTCTCTCGTGCTTGTCGATGGTCACATCATTGGCCAGTAATCAAGTGATTTTCTAGCATGTTCACATCTTAGAATTTTTACTTTGATCGGGTCATGTTGGAGTGTAAGACCTTGGGCTTAGATCACAAAAGTACAAGTTGCAAGGAGTGGTGAGTCATTCATAATTATATACATGATTCTTTAGACGGATGGCTGCGACCATACCGTGGGAATCATTTTGATTCTCTCTATGCAAATGGATGTGCCCATGCCATGGATATATTTCATATGATCCCTTAAGTCGGATGGCTACATACATGTCAAGGATCCATACACATGATCCTTTTCTTGATGGATAGCTGCACCTATACCATGGGTTCATATATTTTTATATGCCTCTCATGTTTCTCAGCCATGACTATTAGATTTCGGATATGTACATGTATGTTTGAGTTGTAGGTCTTCCGATGTTGGTATTCCAAGTCCTTGCTTCATCTTAAAGCACTTCAACCATCGCTCTTAGCTCTGACTTCATGCTTTAGGGGGCATCTATTACTCAGTAATTTGTCACTTCTCGTTCCTAATCTTGGAGAACCCTATTAGTGACAACTATATTATACTTTCACCATGCAATCTATGCTCTTGCGTCCCTTGAAGTCTGAAGAAAGTAGTCCCCACTCCCTTGAGAACATTTGCAGAGAATACATCTTAAAACCTAGTTTTTAAGATTATTTCTCTTTCCCAGTGTCTCACTCACACAAATAAGCACTAGTGTTAGCCCAATATCCATGCTGGTCTACTTTTGGAATGTTTTTATAAAAGGAAATGGAGTTTTACATCTATAAACTTCTAGTGGCAATGTGTTGGATGTTCGTTTGGTTGGATAAGGGCCCAGAACTCCATATAAGGATCTTTCACGCTCAAGAGAGGACCCTCCCAAGGAGATAAGACCTTCTTCCCCCTTGAGTGGATCTCATTCTTATCCTCCTCTCCCTATATAAACCACTTCCTCTTACCCTTTTTGGTTACAGACAACACACAATACAACACATAGTGAAAGTGGTGGAGAGAAAGAAGCAGCTACAAAATTATGAAATCTTTAGCTGTTGATAGAAGAAGATTAGTCTTAGATGACAAAAGACTAGTCTTTGGTAGCTAAAGCATGAGGAAAGAGAGTTATATCTTGGAATCCACTTCATGTTAAGCTAGATGAAGAAAAGAGTGTTGAAACGGTGTGTGGCAGGACTTGATACCGCAAAGGAGATCTCCAATGTCAAGGCTTCGGTTGTATTTATATTTGAAGTTTATTTGAATACAACTAATGTTTTATTTCCTATATCGGGTGTAATATAACATTTGATAGCTTAGAACTCCTTAACCTTTTAAGAAGATTGGATTCAATTTTATGCTATCATGTTTACTGTTATTTTGTGCATGTTTGTTTCAAGTAGAATGAAAGGAATGAAAGGAAGCTGGAGCAAGGAAGCAAGATCACCATCAAGTGAATTATCGTTATAAGAGGTAGTCCCTCTTATTCAATCCTAATCTAAGGAAATTTACATTAGATTGTCTTGTTTGTATCTAGAACCATTCTCTTGAGCTACAGGGATCATCTTTGTCCATAGAGAGGATATTCCTACCCCATAGGCACCCACAAACAGAGGAGGTCCTGAGGGCTTAGCTAGGATGGAAACAACAGGGTGCTGAGGAGTTGGTTGTTGATTGGATGTACCAGACTGCTTAAGGGAATCCCATGATTCTTGTAACATGCAAACACTCATAGAGTTAGGCTTTGATATGGGAGGGGGAGGAACAAGGAAAGCACCCAATAATGAGGAATCTTTATGGACTCCGAGTGACACATTGGTGAGGGAAGGTGAAGACTGCTTATTAGAAATTGACAATATAATGGAATCGAGGGAGGTCACAGATGACAACTCTTAGTAAGTCAACTAATCAATGGTAATGATATTCCCTTCATGGGGGAAGAACATCTTGCGGAACACCACAAACGCGACGGCTGACATGGCATATGCGTAACTATGACCTAAGAGAATGTTGTAATCTAAAGGGGCATCAATAACCTCAATGTCGACATGAACAGTCTTGCCCGGAAGGGTCACCGGAAAATTGCGGTACATCCCAAGGGGTTGGGAGGAGTGCCCATCCCAAGCACACAAAGTGATCATGGAGGGGGACAACTTACGTGAATTAAGTTTTTTCCAAACAACAATGGACATCACACAGGTGGATGCACCTTCGTCAATAATGCATAGGGAGATGATGGCATTACGGACTTGGTGATGAGCCTCATCATTGGGTAATTATATGGGCCTTAATTCACCTCCTAGCTTAGTCAAACCAACTTTTCTCACAATTTATTACATGTTTTTTATTATATTTTGTTTATGAGATGAGTTAGAGTTGGATATTATGCCTAGTGGACTAATATGCATTGAATGCAGTATTGAAGGAGAAACTAAAGGAATTTTTGCAATTACTAAGGTTAAAACTTGAATGGGACAAGGGAGAGGGATTGTAGGAGGTAAATTCTCCTCATTTACTTATCCTCCATTCAAATATTCCTCCATCCATCACACCAACTCGGACTGCAAGTAGCCAAGCCATGAGGATTAGAAGGCAGTCGAGCAAGTGAGAGGAAAGGAGTGTAGGTTTTAACCCCGTACAGAAATTACCTGCATACAAATTCTAAATCACATGAAAAATAAAAATGCGAGAGCATAACACATATACATAGAGATTTCCCACTGGATC
>APFE030983815.1:70085-104620 GCA_000404065.3 Pinus taeda
ATTTTTTTGTAGTATGTACACAAAATATGGAACCTTTGCAGCCTGCAATGATGAACATATTTAGCCCTTCCACTGTCAATCATGAAAGATGAAACCTATTGGTATAGGAACCTAACATACTCCTCCACGATCTTGTCCATCTGTAGTTGTGATGCATAGGGGCCCTGTTTGGAGGCCATGGCCACCATCTTCTTATTCCCTTGAGGGAATATCATCAGGAAAACAAATTTCTTGGTTTTGGATATGATCTCACTGCATTTTTTTGCAGTAGCCAAAGAGATGGCGGTAGGAAATGCTACCTCCGGTATCCTATACAACTTATTTCCCAAAGTAACAATAACAACATGGGGCCTTGATTGATACACAACATGTCGCTTCCACAAGTATGGTTGCCCTAATAATATGTCATAAACATCAAGGGGAGAAATGCAACATTATACCACATCCATGAAGCGCTTGATGTTGTATGGAAGGCGACACTGCTCGCTCACATGAAGATCCCATCCTTGGTGAAGCCACCTGATGGCGTGAGGTTGTAGAAGTGTTGTGGTCGGTAAACCCAGCCACTTCCTAACCTCTACTGAAATGAGGTTCTGTTGGCTCCCGCTATCAACAATGAACTGTAGTGAGGAGCCCTTTACCCACATCTGGGAGTGGAAGAGATGCTCCTCCTCCTCTGGATCTTCGGGTTCCTCATTTTGGATCTTCATGGTGGCAACAGTGGTATTGGGCTCCACATCGATAATTTGCTTCCCTTTGTCATTCCCCTTGTCAGGTTTTGACTCAGAGTCAGAACATGCATCTAATTCTGAAACCTTTAGCTTGGCCACCAGTGACTACTTGGCTTGACACTCACTTTTGTTGTGAGTGGAGCTCTTATGGGACTAACACCACTTTCTTGTGTCATTTTTCAGCTTCGCGGCGTTGTTCTTTGCTTGTAGCTTTGGTGGGTTGTCTTGGGCCACCCTGCCTTGCCTTTGTCCTTTGTTCTATGATTTCAAGGCACCTTTCCCTTGCTTCGTATTCGTAGATCCAAAGTCTCACTTCTTCTATTTAAACTTTTTCTCGATCTTGACGGCATATTGGTATGCCATGTTGAGCAAGGAGATGTTCAGGAATTCTGTTTCTTCCTGGATGTACCTGTGCAGGTAGCCACAGTATTTGAGTACCAAATGCTGCTCTGAATCCTTGATACCCAACTTTTTGCGAAGGGTATGGAAAATATTGGTAAACTCTAGCACATCTTGGTCCCTTCCCTACTATAGCATGACCCACTTTAAGTATTGATCCTCATAGCTTTCAATAGGGTAGTACTACTCCTTGATGGAAATTTGGAATGAATTCCAAGTGGGTGCAGCTGAAAATTGTGAGCCCGTACTTTCATCCTTCCACTCGCATTAGGTTTCCCACCAGTCCTTGACATCGGGGGTAGCTTTGAGAAGAGAAAAAGTAATCTTTTACCAGTAAGAAAAATCATGAAAAGAAAAACAATCTTCTAGCATATTTAACCATTTATATACGACATTTGCATATATCTTCCCATCAAATATGGGAATGTCAAAGTTAACTTATACCTTAAAGGGTGTGGCACTTCCAGAGTAGCTACTAGAAGTAAATGTGTTGCCCCTAGGTAGTCGCTGAAGGATGTGGGCAAAGTTGTCCATCATCGCATTCCTTTGTCGCTCGAGAGCCTCTTCAAGCAAGATTTTAATAGGATCTCCTGCGCCCTTGTCTTTCATTTCATCTGCCATGGGAGACCGTCAGGATTTGCAAGGCTGGTCTTGCAAAGGTTTGACTAGTTCAAGCCCTAACTCCTTATATCCCAACCTCGTTAGGGACATGCAAAGTAAGACAGAGAAAGAGCACACCCACCTGATACCACTGATCCAGATTTAAATAGGAACACAATAAATTACAGATATAACCATACATATAGAGATGTAGCAAAAATAATATTTCATTTCATTATTGTAAAATACTAAAATATGCTTACAAATAGAAATGGAAATAAACTAGCTAGGGCGATGGTATATTATCTCTGAGAAGAGATGTGGTGGCTACATGCCTTTGAATTGTCTTACAATGAGGCTCGAAGGCCTATTTATTGTTGAGAAACAATGGAAAATTCTAAAAATCCAAAAACCTAACCCTAGAAGATGAAATGCCAAACTATGGGCCAGGTTTGGGTAAACTGGTACATCAACATCATGGGGTCATAACTTTGGCATATGATCTCCATTTGACACACACAATATCTCGTTAGAAATATCTATCTGAGAACTACAAAGTTGGGAAGAGAAACATCAATCCATGGACCTATTTTGCTACCAGTTTTCCCAAAAAACGTCATTTAGGGCCTCAAAACAACTTCGGAAGTTTAGGACCCGAAAAACTACTAAAAATAGTAAATTGTGCTACAATTAAGGAAACTAAAAATATGAAACAAACAATGGTGGGGGTCCAAGTGGATTTGGTGGGTGGCCACCAATATCCACATGGATTATCACATTAAAAGAATGTAGGAGGAGGCAGAGAGAGCCTTGGCCATTTTTCGTCCTATATGCACCAGGAAGCATCTTAGGAATGAATGTCGATTGAATTCTATTGAAATTTTCTCAGTCTATGAAGAAAACCACTCCACAGAAAAGTGCCCTTCCTTGCTTGGACTAAAATTTGTATGTCAAGGAGCTGAAGGGGTCATTGAGCAACTCTGCTACATAAACCAAAGGAGACGTCATCGGCCTAGACAATACCAACAGGGCATGCAAGGGTCATCCCATGCATATTAAAACCCCAACCAAACCATAGCCATACCTTCATGGGGACCCCATACACATCCTTCTTGGTCTACACCCTCTCCTTGGTCCTTTGCATCTCAATTCACTCCCAACCATCTAGCTAGTCATTTCAACCATATGCTCTTCCAAAACATTAGTGGAATGCACCTCCCCAAGGATGGAGACCTCAATACAACAATGCTCCAACTTTATTGCCTCCACCACCTACCCAACCATAGATTATACACTTTGGTCCACCCAAGCAACCCTAAATGCCTACCTAGCCAAATACAAACCCGAACACAAGACAGAGTTAGCAAGTATATAGTGGAGAGACATCATATCCAGCTTATACTGTGGAAATCTAGGAGATTAACTTGAGAACTGGGACAGTTCTCCCAGATAACCAACCTCCACCTCCACTTAGGGAGGTCGAGGAAGAAAGATAGGAAAGAATTATTAAAATGAATCCACCCTTTCCTGAGACATTAAACCAACCACTCCAGCCTATCCCAAAAGAGACTGAACTTCGAGGAGAATTGAAAAATATATGTGTAAAGATTCCTCTCCTCCAAGCAATAAAATATGTTCCTATTTACAATAAGTTGATTAAGGAGAAGCGCTTCAAAGATCTGAGGATGCAAAGAAGGGATGCCCCTACCATTAATGTCATTAGACAATTATCTGACTTAATGCTTAGGAAGGTAATATGTCCAAAGTATTTGGACCGTGGAAGCCATGTAGTAGATGTCAGCATCAATGGCACCATTGTCCCACACACTTTGATCGATGTTGGGGCTGCCATTAATGTGATGACCAAGGACACCATGCTCAATCTCAACCTCCAAGGTTCATTGAGGAAGACCACAATAGTTCTACAACTTGCAAACCACTCCAAAGTAACTCCTGAGGGGATTGTGGAGGATGTGATGGTCTCCATTGACTCTTGGGAGTACCCTATAGATTTCCTAGTTCTAAGGCCTAAGGCTAAGCTTACTGTTGGCTTAGTGGGGCCTAACCCAGGTTCAGAGATGAGTTAGCCAAACAAATCCCAGTACTACTGGCCCTTTCGGCAGCAGTTTGCAGAGCGCAGATTGAGGTCTCACCCAAAGTAGTATGGGAGCTTGCTCGAACTAGGTTTTTGCACCCTGGAGATGTCTGATGATTTCTAGTGGTTGGCAGTTCGATCTTGTGCACACGTCGCTAATGCACTTATCCGTACATCGCAACCTAAGATGTTGCCTTCGCGCAACCCTAATCAAGGCTCGATGATCTGGAATTTATCCAGGATAAAGAATGAAAGGCATTACAGATTCATCTGGATGGATGTGCCTATGTTACTTATGCAACGGATCAATAATATTGCTAGAATACATAGAAACTGAGGCAATCAGAGAAAACATAACAGTCAAACATGTAAACAAAACAAGTTTAATAAGGAGTTCACCCAATGCTCCTTGGCTACATCTCCTGGTACAACCTTTTTAGTGGTGGCCTCTCTATTATGTTTTCAAGCAGAGTTATCACAATAGTGAGCTTGATTTGAGTCTCACTAACAGAATGTAGTCAGTAGGAATGGAGTGCACAGACTCCCCTCACTAAAACTCGACCTCTGAGGGTCACAGTAGTCTGAAAAGCCTAAACCGAGGAGCTTGCTTGAACCTCTCAAGCCTTCAATGGAGTACATAGACTCTTTGACTCTGTCTGGCTCTGTCTAGCTCGATGCTACCTTCAGTTCAGCTCGGCTTCTACTCTCTGTTCTTTACTATTGGCTTTCTGCGTCTCTGTGCTATCTGCCTCTCTGTTCTACTTCTATCCGTTCATGGATTTAAAGCGAGTCTACTCTTCAACTGCTCATTTCTGCTTCCTGGCCTTCTGGTTTCCTTTCCTCTACCCATTCGAATTCCTCTGCTTTGCATCATCATCACTAGGTAATGCCTCGTAGGGAGGTGGCCACCTATTTGATAGTGAACTGGATGTCAGATTCCCTGAATCATACTCGAATGGCTGTTAAATTTGTTTGCTTCAAGATCACCCGTGAACACGAATCATTTTCCAACTCATCATCCACATCAGACTTCAAATCATTGTCATCTTTCTTTTTGACCTATCAAATCTGGTCATTCATCGAGATGTATCCCAGCTATCGATCTAGACCCCCCAGATCCTATGGTCATCCTTCATATTGGGTGGACAATTCGCACGATGTTTACCTGTTCGATGCGGGTGGTTTTCTCTCTCTTCCACCGGACACATGTCGCTCGATGTGTGGCATCTGGCGGGACTTAGTCAAAACTGCTTATCACCTCGAAGCCTTCCAATATCCTGCCGGTTTTCAGAAATCCGCACCATGGAACCAAAACAATTACTTTTCTGAGTTTTATATTGTTTTCAGGTCTGAGCGTTTTGGGGCTTTCCTTCACTGAGGGGGATGCCCTGCAATACACGATTGGCGCTTATAAGAATCCACCTCCATTTCTTGATCTGGCCTTTGGTTTTTCCAGTTTTGTGCCATTGCACTTTACCATGGGCCAACAGTCTGTGCGCTCGACCTAGTGTCCTTGTTGCTCCGCTCTGGCCACAACTGCAATTGTTATGAGGATTTCTTCTGATAGCTTCAATCTTTTCTAGCACTTGAATCTTTTATCATAATTTGAAACAGGAAAACTCAGAGAGTTTTAGGATCCAATTCGAATCACGGCCTTCTCACTAAAAAATCTTTTGGACCACCAAAAGTTGGTTTTCTTTCAAGCATCAATCAAGTGAGGGTATTGCTTCCTCACTTGCTCAATTTCTATCCATTTCACACTGCTTGGCTTTGAACCTTTGAGTCTGATCCTAAGGTACTCAACATCACCTCTGTGTCTAGTCCTTATCTTTCTGTCTAGAACTACATCTTCCCTGCAATTCATTAAGATATTCAGGTAACAGATCATCAATAGAACGCAATTGACTTTGCTCTTCGGGATCTTCAACTAATGAAGGTTCAAATAGTCTCAAGCTGTCTACATTAACAACTGAGTAGATGTGCATGTAAGTGGGTAGATCAAGGTGAAAAGAATTCTCACCAATTTTCTCAAGTATCTTGAAAGGTCCATACCTTATTGGCTTCAGCTTCTTACCTTCACCTTGCTTCATGTCATTGCTAATATACAACCAGACTTGGTCACCAACTTGGAAACTATGCTCCATCTGATGCTTGTCATGCCTTGCCTTGTACTTGGCTTGGATCTTTTCCAATTGTTCCTGTACTTCCAGGTGAACCTCTTGGACTTGTTCAATGAACTTGGTTGCTTTGTCCACATCATTGTGTCCATCAACTGCTATGTCTTTACCAAAGACAAAATCCAAGGGAGATCTTGGTGTGAAACCAAAACAGGTCTCAAAAGGAGTTCTCTATGTAGAAGAATGTTTAGCTCGGTTGTAAGCATGCTGCACATAACATAAATGTTCATCCCAAAGTTTGGGATGCTTGTTGAAATAGCCTCTGAGAAACTAGATCATTGTCCCATTGACCACTTCTGTTTGGCCATCTATTTGCAGATGAAAATCTGTGCTTTTCTTCAACCTAGTGTCCATCAATTCCCACAAGCTTGACAAAAATTTCCCAACAAATCAGGTATCTCGAGCAAATATTATGGAAGTGGGTAACCAAAAATGAACCCATACATGCTAAAAGAACAACTTTGTAGTTTTTTCAGCTGTAATCTGTTTGTTACAAGGTATTAAAATACACATTTTGCTGAACCTATCCACAATAACATATAAATAGTCATGACCTTTCCTAGATTTAGGCAGTCCTCTAACAAATTCCATGGAAACACTTTCCCAAGGATGAGAAGGAATTGGTAGTGGAGTGTACAAGCCTAGTTTTCTATTGCTGGGCTTGCTTTTAGTGTGCATGGTACACCCTCTTACATATCTGGAAACTGTCTCATTCATTTTCAGCCAGTAACAAAATCTTTGTAGCTGTGCAACTGTTTTACTTACACCAAGTGACATGATATTAGAGAAGTGTGTGCTTCTCAAATTATCTTTACTCTTTCAGTTTGTGGAATGCATAGCTTCCCACAATGATACAAGAGTTGGTCCTTAATATGATAATCCAATTCTTCTACTTGCTTTCCATGACTTAAAGTTGCATATACATCTTTAAAATCTATATCTTGAGCATATTGTTCAATGTAGCTCTCATGCAATACTGAATTATGCTTAAGTATAGTAGATGCATTTATAATTGGTCCAGATAACATATCTGCAACTTTATTGTGTATGCCCTGTTTATATCTGATGACTAAATGAAACTGTTGTAGAAAACCCATCCATCTATAGTGTCTTGATTGTCGCAACTTAGTTTGAGAGTGTAGATATTGAAGTGGTTGACAATTAGTATGTATAACTGTCTCTTTGCCCATTAAGTAATGTTTCCACTTTTTTACACTCAGTACTAATGCATACAATTCTTTATCATATGTAGGATAGTTAACTATTTCATAATTAAATGTCTCAGAATGATAACATATGGGTTTACCATGCTGCATCAACACTACTCCCATGGCATAGTCACTAGCATCTGTTTCAATCTCAAATGGTCTTTGAAGATCGGTCAGTGCTAGTATTGGTGCTATATTAATCTTTTCCTTCAAGGTGTTGAAGGCTTTCTATTGTTTGCCTCCCCACTAAAACACCTTGTTCAATCCTGTTAAAGCGTGTAAGGGAGCTGCAATTAAGGAAAAATTAGAAATAAAATTTCTCCAATATTGTGCTACTCCTAAGAAGCTTCTAACCTCTGTAGCAAATTTGGGTTTAGGCTAGTTTACAATGACTACAACCTTAGAGGTATTTATCTTCAATTCACCACCCCCTACTGTATGTCCCAAATAATTCAAAAATGTTTTTCTAAATTCACATTTTAAGAGTTTAACATAAAGTTTTTCTCTTTTCAAAAAATCTAGTGTCTATTTAACATGCTTTAAATGTTCTTCCCATGTTTTGCTAAATATAAGAATGTCATCCAGATATACAATAATGAAATCATCAAGAAAAGGTTTGAATACATCATTCATTACTCTCATGAAAGTAGTAGGATAATTAGTTAAGTCAAAAGGCATAACCAACCACTCATACAATCCCTACTTTTTTTTGAAAGCAGTCTTCCATGCATATGGTTCTGCAACTCTAACCTGATGATAGCCACTATGCAAGTCTAACTTGGAAAAATAAACAAGTTCTTTTAACTGATCTAATAGATCATCTATGGGAGGAAGGGGATAACGATTTTTTATCGTTATCTTATTCCGTGCTCGATAATCAATGCACATTCTCCACAAGCCATCTTTCTTTTTCACCAAAACAATTGGAGATCCACATGGTGATGTGCTAGGTCTGATGAACCCCTTCTTGTGCAACTCCTATACCTGCCTCTTGATTTCTGCATTCTCTAAAGCGGACAACCTGTACATTTCAATGTTAGGCAATGGAGCATATTGCTGCAAATTAATATCATGCACTATTTCATTTCTAGGTGGCAGACCTTTAGGTTCTTGAAATAATACATCATATTCTGAAACAAAATTTTCTAAATCAGCGTGCTATTTAGCATCACAACCCTCAAATACATTGGTTTTATTAGGTTTCTTTTCCTTTAAAACCATCAATAAAAATTGTTTGTATGATTTACAATTCGTTTCATCTGCCCTGAGTTTATGAGAGTATAATTATTCTTGAGCTTATGAGCTCTTACAATATATTTGATTCCATCTTTAATGAGTAGATATTGTTCTCAGCTTTATAGAAAATAGCTTTTCTATCCTACATGTAAGGACTTCCTAAAACAATTCCACGTATATCCAAAGGAACTATATCTAACTCAACCTCATCTACAAATGCTGACCCAAAAGAAAACTTAAGTTTACATTGTCTAGTCACTTGTAGCTTTGCTTTATCACATAGCCAACCTAATGGATATGGTTTCTTGTGAGGTGTGGTTAGTAATCCCAATTTCTTTACAATTGCTTCAGAAATTAAATTTACTTGTGAGCTACTATCAAACAAAGTATCAATCTTTTTTTGAGAGATTCTTCAGTGTAAATCACATAAGAATTCATTTGTCGACGTGTTTCGAACCAACCAGTGTGGTTCATCGTCAGGACAAGTTGAAGAAACAGATCAGGACAAGTTGGTTCGAAACGCGTCGACAAATGAATTCTTATGTGATTTACGCTAAAGAATCTCTCAAAAATTTGATATGGATCACAGAAGCCTCAATTCTACAAAAGTATCAATCTTTTGATGATTGGAAATAACTCGAATATGAAAAAGCTCGTGTCTTTTGCTCTCATTTTCTTCATTATCAGTAGATTGTGTAGAATTACTAGTAGATGCTTCAGAATTTTTACCTTTTATACATGTGGCTCTGATTGTTGCTTCATCTCCTGAGTGTGACCCCAAATCTTTTTGAATAGCTGCAACATTCTTCTTATTCTTGCACTCAAACATTTTAGGTTTCAACTCCGGATGCAGAATCCCACAGTGTTCATCATCATGCCCATCCTTCTTACAGTGATTGCATGAGGACTTGCTCTTCTGTACAGTGTTTGTCTTCCTCTCTTTCCATTTCTATTTTCTTTTCTCCTTATTTTTTCTTGCAGTGGGTTGGGATGATCCCCCAACTTATGGGTTCCCATTCTTACCTCTAACTTCTAGATGTGTAGCCTGAACGGATACCTCATCTATGCTAGTGGGATTAAACATGAGGATAGTGTGTCTCATGTAGCTGTGTAGACCAGGTATGTACTTCAACAGATTCTCAAGTGAATCTAAAGAAATTCCTAGAATCAAAGCTCTTTTCCTAAATTCTTGAGTGTAACCTTTGTACACTTTTCCCTTTTAGTTGTCAAAGGTTTTTCCAGCTCATCATGGCTTGCTGCATGTAGGGTAGTGGATAGAATTTATTTTTAATTGCAAAAACAAATTCGCTCTAGACAGAAAGAATCTTACCATGTTTCTTCATGTCAGCTTGTGTCCTACCTTCCCAGCATTCCAAGGTAGTGGCTCTGAGGTGTAGGTTGGCCAGCTGAATTTTTACTCTTATCTAAGTCAATGCTCTGCACTCCGCAATAAACATCAATCTGTAGAATCCAATTATCCATCTTCTCTGCATTCAACTCTCCATCATATATTGGTAAATCAAATTTAACATCTAATTTAATCAAAGATGTCTTCTTTTTATGTTTAGGGCTATTAGGAGGCATGAGGAATTTTTATTCTTTCCCTTTGCCTTTAGAGTGGTCATGGAGGAGAGATTCTTCTACTCCTTTATCTTGTTTGGAGCTTGATGCATCTTCATCTCTATGTTTCTTATAGTCCCTATACATTTCCTCCACCATGGATTTCAAGGTCATTAAACTATCCATGAACTAGGGGTCTGATTCCAAGGGATTTTCTTCTGACTTTTTCCTCTTCGAATAGACTCTTCCAATTTCTGGATTAATTTTAGCCAATTCTCCTTCTCCCAATTTAAGCTTTGATCTAGTTATCATTCAACAACAAAATCTAGCACAAGCTTGTCTAACCTTAGCAAACCAAACACTTTGATACCACTTGATCTGGAATTTATCCAGGATAAAGAATGAAAGGTATTACAGACTCATGTGCATGGATGTGCCTATGTTACTTATGCAACGGATCAATAAAATTGCTAGAATACATAGACACTGAGGCAATCAGAGAAAACATAAAAGTCAAACATGTAAACAAAACAAGTTTAATAAGGAGTTCACCTAATGCTCCTGGGCTATGTCTCCTAGTCTAGCCTTTTCAGTGGTGGCCTCTCTATTATGTTTTCAAGCAGAGTTAATACAACAGTGAGCTCGATTCGAGTTTCACTAACATAATGTAGTTAGTAGAAATGCAGTGCACAGACTCTCATTACTGAAACTCGACCTCTGAGGGTCACAGTAGTATGACAGACCTATACCGAGGAGCTTGCTTGAACCTCTCAAGCCTTCAATGGAGTACACAGACTCTCTAGCTCTCTTTGTCCCTATCTGGCTCGATGTTGCCTTCAGGTCAACTAGGCTTCTACTCTCTATTCTCTGTTATTGGCTTTCTACGTCTCTACATTGTCTACCTCTCTGTTTTGCTTCTGTTAGTTCATGGCTTTAAAGCTAGTCTACTCTTCGACTGCTCATTTCCGCTTCCTGGCCTTTTGATTTATTTTTTTCTATCCGTTTAAATTCCTCTATTCTACATCATCATCATTGGGTAATGCCTCGTAGGGAGGTGGCCACTTGTTTGCTAACGAACTGGGTGTCAGATTCCCTGAATCATACTCGAATGGCTGTTAAATATGTTTTCTTCAAGATCACTCACGAACACAAATTGTTTTCCAACTCATCATCCATGTCAGACTTCAAATCCCTGTCATCTTGATTTTTGACCTAGAAAATCCAGTCAGTCATCGAGACGTATCTCCACCATCGATCTGGACCCCCCAGATCCTATGGTAGTTCTTCATATTAGGCAGATAAGTCGCACGACATTTACCCATCTGATGTGGACAATTTTCTCTCTCTTCCACTGGACGCGTGTCACTCGATGTGTGGCATCGGGTGGGACTCAGTCAAAACTGCTTACTGCCTCGAAGCCTTCCGATATCCTATTGGTTTTGGGGAATCCACACTAAGGAATGGAAATAGTTATTTTTCCGAGTTTTATAGCGTTTTTGGGTCCAAGTGTTTCGAGGCTTTCCTTCACTGAGAGGGACACCCTGCGATACATTATTAGCGCTAATTGCATGTTAGAATCCACCTCCATTTCTTGATCTGGCCTCCGGTTTTTCCAGTTTTGTGCCATTGCACTTTACCATGGGCCAACAGTCTACGCGCTCGACCGAGGGTCCTCGATGCTCCACTCTAGCCACAACTGCAATTGTTATGAGGATTCCTTCTGATAGCTTCGATCTTTTTTAGGACTTGAATCTTTTAGCATAATTTGAAACAGTCATGAAAACTTATAGAGTTTTAGGATCCAATTCGAATCACTCGAACAATGTTATAACCCCAGTTCTTACTCACAACCGATATTAGGTTATTAATTGAACTTATTTATACACTTTTAGTTATTCTTCACAATTCATGTAAGTGCACGCAATAAATAAACAGTATAATTGCAAGTAATATCAAACATGTTTAACTTAGAACAAATACACAGGATTCAGATAAAATTTCTCTTTATTATTTTCTTCCTTCTGTTATAGACTTGGCACTACCCTACACACTCAGTTGTAGGGGCCCGCGCACTCAGTTGCGGACTCTACTAGGCCTCTGTGCACTCAGCTATAGACCCTCTTCCTACTACTATGACCCAAGACACTTAGACTCTTTCTCTATGATTCATTATGGTATTCTATCCCTTCGATTTCATTCATTCATTAGTTTACAACTTAGAGCCTCACTCTATTTATACAATCCAATGGTATGCAGACCATGGGTAGGCTGACACTACATTCAAAACTTAGGGCGGACAACCCTATGACTCTAACATACAATTCGTACTCCGTGCCCTCAATTTGCAGATTTTTTACAACAATATTACTCGAAACTTGGGCTTTGAGCCCCAAAACATGTTCTGGGGGGATTCCATGCCCAATAGGCCCCCAACACAAACATCATGACTCACCCTTGAGTCACTTTGTTTTTGCGGTGATCTTGGCGTGGAGTCCCTCAAGTTGGTCCTGAATAGTCTTGATGTCTCCAGCACACTGAGCAGTTGCTTGCTGTACCTGATGCATCTGTTCCTCATAGACCTATGTAACTGAACTATTCTCATGCAGCCATACCGATATGTATTTATAGTCCTGCACCCTTGTCTAGCTCTCTGAAGCGTGAAGACTGTACTATTGTCATCTAGTTAAATAACCGGCCCACCTATGTAAGGCTTCAAGTGATTGTTGTTCACTTTGCTTGGGAATGGTTCTCCATTTAATTTGATGAGCTAGACCGCGCCACCTTCTGTGACTTCCTTAACCACGTATGGTCCTAGCCAATGCATTTTGAATTTGCTTGGAAATTTTTCAAACTTACTGTCGTATAGCAGTACGAAGTCATTTACTTTGAATGTGCACAACTTAATATGGCGATCACGCCAAGATTTTTCATGTTGTTTCTTAACCTGCTGATGAAAACTTGTCAAGAACCGTTCCGCCTCAAGTTCTTCCAATTGTGTGAGTCTTTCATCCAGAGCTTCATGGTCTGACATCCCTGTGAGTGTTTTTATTCGCAGACTAGGTACGATATATTCCATTCGCATGACAACTTCCATGCCATAGACTAACCGAAAAGGGGTCTAACCCATCAGTTTCTTGCATGTTTTTCTGTAAGCCCATAGTACTGCAAGGACATGCAAGTCCCAATTGCTTCGTGTGGTTTCCAGTATTTTTTTGAATGCCTCTACTATCCCATTCTCTTGTGGGTGATACGGTTTACCCTTCTGATGATATATCTGGAATTCTTCCGTGAGCACGTTGATGGTTTCATTCAGAAAATGTGTTCCACGATCACTCATTAAGATCTTTGGACAGGCAAATCGGGTCAAGATGATGTCAAACAAGAACTTTGTAGCCGTAGCAGTCATGCAATCTTTCATCGGCTGCACTTCCACCCATCGTGTCAAGTACTCTATCGCGGCGATGCTGTAGCACACACCCGTCTTTCCCTGAGGTTCGATCGGTCCCACAAAGTTGATTACCCATTTTTCGAATGGATGCAGTTCCATTTGTGGATTTAATGTCATCTTGTCCCTCCTTGATGGTTTTCCATTCCTTTGAGATATATCTCAAGCCTTACAGTGTGCTTCCGAATCCTAGTGTAGGGTTTGCCACCACAACCCTGTGCGGAGAATCTTTTGTGCAATTTCTCATCCTACATAGTGTCCTCCTACAACACCCCCATGTGCTTCTGTGAGGATCTGAATTCTTTCAAATTCAGGTACATATCTTCGCAATATATCATCATTTCCCATTTCATATAGATGCCCTGCAATGATAGAAAAATCCACTGTGCGCGCCACCAATTCCTTCTTCTGTTGGAAAAGATATTCCTTCAGTGTAGTCTGTATTGCCAAAAAATGGATTATATCTTCGAAGTGCCCATCCACAGCATGCACCATAAAGAGTTATGCATCAGGTAATCCTTCCTCTAGATTAGTGGGTTGCTTTCCCATCTCAATGTGTGATAAATGGTCCAGTCCTGCGTTCAGGCGTCCCGGCTTGCCTACAACCTTGAAATCATATTCCTGGAACAATAACAACCACCTACATATGTGCTCCCCTAACAAGGACTTATTTACCAGGTATTTCAGCGTGAAATAGTCGGTATAAATCTTGAAATGTCCTCCTAACAAATAATGTCTATATTTTTGGAGCGCATACACCATTTCCAACCCCTCATGCTCGGTGGTGGAATAGTTCTTCTTAGCTTTAGACAATCTTCGACTTGCAAACATGATAGGGTGATCCACACCCTTTATGCCCTCCTATGTGAGTAATCCCAGTGCAATACACGACGCATCAACATGTAAATGAAACTCCACATCCCATGTTGGGAAGAGCAAGATTGTAGTAGAGGCCAATTTCCCCTTCAGAACATCCAAACTCTTCATGCAATCATCATTCCAGCAAAATGTAACATCCTTTTTCAATAGATTTTCCATCAGTGCTGTTATTTGGGCATATCTTTTGATGAACTTCCTATAGTACCCTGTATGTCCCAAGGTAGCACGCAGTTGTTTAACACTTCGCGGTGCTTCCAAAATTCGAATAATGGAAATCTTCATAGGGTCGACCATTAGCCCATGTTTGTAGACCACATGTCCCAACAAGTTCCCAAAGGGTACCAAAAATGTGCACTTCTTAAGGTTCAACGCAATCTAGTGTCATTGGCAAGTATCCAACATTAAGCGTAAGCTTGTTACGTGGTGCTTAACCAATCCACAGACTATCCAGTCATCCAGATATGCCTCCAATAACTTGTGGATGTATTCTTTGAACGCGGCAACAATGATGCATGAAAATATGGCTGGTGCATTCTTCAATCCAAACAACATGACATTGTATTGAAAGCTTCACCATTCTATTGCAAAGGTGGTTTTGCTCCTATCTTCTTGCATGATATTTATCTAGTGATACCCAGAGAACCCATCTGTGAATGAGTATGCTTCTTGTCCACCAACATTTTCCAACACCTCATCTGTGACAAGTCAAGAATGGATCATGTACACAAACATCATTTAGCTTCCTGAGGTCCACACATATTCTTCTTTCACCCTTTTGCTTTTTATCTTGTGCTACCATAGGACTCACCCAGTTAAATTCTTCCACTGGCTCAATAATTCCTGTAGTGAGCATTTTGTTTAATTATATGTGAACCTTTTCCTTGTACTTAGGATTCAAGTGGTAAGGCCTCTGCTTGACCAAATTTGCGTTGGGTTTTAGGGTGATCCTGATTATTCCTAAGTCACCAACGATCCCTTTTAAGTCTATAATTTTGATCGAGAATAAGTCTTGATATTCGTGAAGTAACTCTGCAACCTTATCTATCGTGGCATCATCCTAATAGTCTCCAAGCATTTCATACTCTGGTTCCACCTCCATTCCAATGTTTACCTGTTTTGTTTTTAGTAGTGCGGTGATGTCGGGGTCCTCAATCAATAGTCCTCGAACCTTGCTACAACCTTCTATTTCTAGAATATTAATATTTCATTAGTTCTCATCATCATCCTCAACATTTACATTGTAAAACTCTAGCGCACAACCCATCTGTGTCGCCCATTCTGGTTGAAGCACATATATTGGCTCTTGGAGTATTTTGAAGATAATTGCTTTTACTGCTTGTATTGCATCATCAACAGTATCCCACCAACAATCTTCAAACATGAAAGTTAACAAAAATCCCTCGCGCAAAATATCCCATTCACTCATGCCACGACCGAGCTCTGTCTCATTATACCAACTCATGGGTATGACATCCAGGGTATGACAAAATAAATGCACCCATTTAGGTTGTGGCTCATCCCCATAGGCCTTGGTCCATTTCACGAGGTGTGTACGTGGATCATCCCATTCGTCATGCTTCTCTGCTAGCTGCATCTATGGTTTCCCAAATCGTAGGTGCATCATCCATCTGCATTCGTACCAATCCCTGAAACTTTGTTGGTGTGTACCCCACCACTTGGTAGGTGTAGTGCGCAATGCCCATTTTAGGGCGTCCAAACACTATTGTTCCAGCACGTTTCTCTCAAATTTGTTCAGAAATTCATCCACTGCTGTCAATCCATCATACATAGGAAGATTCCTTATCTATGTTGTCACGTAGCGCAGTGATCTTACCATCATATTGCAATTGAGCATGGTTACTTCGTGCAACTGATTCTGCCATCATTCTATTTCGTCATCCGAATCCAAAGTGCAGGAGCTTTCGAGCTCCCATGAAATCCTACAGTCTGTTGTTGAATTCACCCAATCTTGCTCTCACGCGGTTATCTTATAAATATAATTGAGATTGTCATCACTATCACCGTTGCACATCGTTTCAGTGTATCCCGCTCCTTCGGCAGGATCTATCGATACTACTATGCGTAGTGACTTTTTCTCAAAAATCATTTTGCACTTCTTCAGGTTTATGACTCCATTCATATTAGTGGCCCAATCGATTCCTAGTAGTGGGGGATAGGGATTGTTTTCATTGAAAATCTCTATCACTTCGAAATATTCCAGCTGCTAGAACCTTTGATATCTACTATTATCCCCTACAATCTTCCCATCAATAGGATCTTCTATTGGTTCACCATTCATAATTGAATAGGAGACCATTGTAGTGCGTGTCTACCCGTGCATTCCCATGTTTGTTTTGGCAGTACATTCATATCTGATCCAAGATCCAGAATTACTTGATCCATTTCATACTCTTTGATTTGCGTAGTCAATCTCATTTCCCTTCCTATTTGCAATGCATTCTTTCCAAGTTTCTAGACTACGCGTAGTTCTCCTGACCCTGTGCACCTAGTGATAATTTCCTGCAGTACTTTTACTACCTTGTTGTCGCGCAGTAGTTTCATGCATGTCTCCATAAAGGTAGTGAGCATTGAAGGATCCATCCCTATGTCTAGTCGATCCTTACCACCTGAAGTGGAGGCCTCCATGAAGCCCTTTTTAGCTTCCATGAATGTCTCCTTCGCATGCTCTAAATCAAATTCAGGTTCCTTTGTAGGAGCCTTGCAAACCCACACACTTTTTTCTGGCTACTTACCTTTGCCATCTCCGGTTGTGATACCACTTCGAAGCACTATGTTTACATTCAGGTTCTCTTCATGCAGCTCAGACCTCATCATTTGTAGGTTCTGAGTCAGGGGAGGCTGGCGTACTCCTTTATCGCGCAACCTCGCTATCAATGTAGGGTAGTCCTCCATCTCATGATCACATTGGGTATAGTATAAACATGATGCTCTCATCAGATTCGTACAATCGCGAGCATATTCCCTGGCCCTCTGCAATTGTAACAAATTAGTTTTCCGTGACCCCTTCTTGGTCCCATTCCACCTCGACCTTATCCGTGCCCCTGAAATCCAACACATGCCATCCCTGCATTTGGATCAAGGGCTCGTGTTTCGGTCTGCACTCTATAGGCAAGGATTCGATCCATCATTAGCCCATAACTTCTGTAGGTGCACTCATCATAGCCTACTGACCTACAGAAATTATAGAACAATTGTTGGGACATCTACATATACTTCTGCAATAGGTGACAGTTATCTGTAGTGTGTTTGCCTCCTATCTAACAAATCGTGCACCATAATGCAGATGCCACACTCTATCTTGCTTCTGCCTCGGGTCTTAACAACATCGACCCTCCTCCTACCAAGTAATTCGTGAAAATTGGATATTGGTCCTTGTCATGCCCCTGGCCTTTACATTTTATGCGCCATACCTCGTCGTGCACCTCTGGCCGAGTTTTCTTGTCCTATTTTAAACTCTGCATTTTCAGACACAAATTTTGTAGTTGCACGTGGATTTTTTGGACTCCCAAACCAGGATCTTGTATAGGGTTTTTGTGCAATCTCATTACAATCTGCAAAGCTATGGCCTGGGTGGATAGCTTTTGTTGTGACAGCGTCGTCCTTAAATGCGGTGTTATTGATGCTACAAACCATGCACTGTGTTGTCCATCCGTGAAGGTCATGTTGGCTTCATGAATCATACTCTTCAGTCTCTAGTTCAGATCTGATGGGGTCTTTCCTGGAAGCATCACAATTTCCTTAAACCTGATACTCGATTGTGTCTCTAATTTTGGCCTGCTAAATTCCCTCTTCATCGCGGCATGGATATTGGTTATCCCAACGTTTGGATGGTCATTAGAATGCTTGATGTACCACATTAGTGAGAAATCCTACAATGTGCTTACCATAATTTCCTTCTTTATATTTTCATCCACGACTCCTTGCGCTTCCCATACAGCCCTTACTACGAACCAAAATTGGTCTAGATCTTTGTTCCCTACTCCTTTGAATACCAGCAGTTTGATCGCACTCTCCATATTGAACTGTGGTGGTGGCAGAGGTGGTATGGGTGAGGATGGGGGTGACGATGGTGAAACTGGTGGTGGTGTAGGTGAGGGTGGCATGCACAAAATTTGCTACCTTATCAAACTAATCGTGCTTCTCGGATAAACTTTCGCGAGCTCCTCCTTACTCTCCCAGGAGGGTGAAATCAAGGGACTAGTTTCTAATCCTTCAATACTTCCATTTCTATAGATCTTCCCACTTCGCATAGTCCCAAACATTAATTTATTCACATAACCTACTTTTCACAGAGTAGCATTTTAATCTAGGTATTCAAAGATTTGATGTACTTACCTTGTGGTCCCTTGCGGAAGCGACATTCCACCTTGTTGTAGCTGACGGTCGTATCTACCGTGAACTCAGTGACAAATCCTCCTATAATTTGATCGATCCAATGGTTCATAGCGCACATGATCTTATCCTCTGACACTTCTAGTCTTTGCACCAATTCCAGAGTCCACATAATCGGTTTGTCTAGCCTACACCTTCCCTAACTGTCTTCTAGCTTCGTGATCCACTCGTACATCTCAAAGGGGAAGGATGAAAAGAAAATTTCATGGATTTTCGTATATAAGTAGAGCTCTAACCATTGTTCCTTTGATACTCGTGGATTCCTATTTTCCTACGCCACTAACTCGTGAATCTTCCTGTCCAACCACCCTTCAATTTCTTTCTTTGTTGGATTCTAGTGACACGGCATCAGACATCGCTTATGCATATCTCAGTCCCAGCAACGGAACCATTTTTTGGCTTAGTGGGACCTGACCCAGGTTCAAAGATGAGTTAGCCAAACAAATCTCAGTACTACTGGCCCTTCTGGCAATAGTCCGTGAAGCACGGACTGAGGTCTCACCCAAAGTAGTATGGGAGGGTGCTAGAGCTAGGTTTTTGCAGCTTGGAGATTTTTGATGATTTCCAATGGTCCGTAGTTCAACCCTGCACACACGTCACTACACACACTTACCCGTACCTCGCAGCCTAAGATGCTGCCTTTGCACAGCCCTACTCGGGGCTCGAATAGTGTTATTACCCTAGTTCTTACTCGTAGCCGATATTAGGTGATTAACTGAACTTATTTATACATTTTAGTTATTCTTCACAATTCATGTAAGTGCGTGCAGTAAGTAAATAATATAATTTCAAGTACTATCAAACATGTAATAACTCAGAATAGATACACATGATTTAGATAAAACTTCTCTTTATTATTTTCTTCCTTCTATTATAGGCTCGACACTACATCGCGCACTCAGCTGCAGGGGTCCGCACACTCAGCTGCGGACTCTACTAGGCCTTTGGGCACTCAACTACAAAGCTTCTTCCTACTACTATGACCCAAGACACTTAGACTCTTGCTCTATGCTTCAATATCATATTCTATGCCTTCAATTCCATTCATTCATTAGTTTACAACTTGAAGCCTCGCTCTATTTACACAATCTCATGGTCCGCGGACCATGATTAGGCTGAAACTACATTCAAAACTTAGGGAGGACATCCCTATGACTCTAACATACAATTCGTGCCCTGTGCCTGCAATTCATGAAGTTTTTACAACAATATTATTCAAACTTGGGCTTTGAGCCCCAAAAAATTCTATGGGGGGATTCCATGCCCAACACTTACTGGTTACCCTCTCATCCTTAGGAGACCATGGTTGGCCACTATCAATGCTTACATTAGCTGCAGAGCTGGGAATATGACCATTAAGAATGGGCATATGTCTAAGAAGTTAGTCCTATACCCTCCTGCTCAGCCATCTGTAGAGCATGATTTACCTTTATGGTTGGAGGAGGAGGAAGAAGATGAAGTTTATTCTGCCCAGCTTTATACTTTAGAAACAACCATGGGAGGAGGACAATAGGATGAAGATGATTTGATTAAACACCTACTCCAAAGTCCAACTCCCAGTACATTTCCCTTAGAATATGCAGTAAAGGAAACCCAAAAAAATCATCTAATTGACTTATGCTTGGCCAATTCCAACCCCCTCTGTGTCAAAACCATAGAATTCGGCCCTAAGAGAACCTTGAAAATCAGTCCATCTCTTTCTGCTCTCCAAGAAGAGAAGTTATGCAACATGCTAAAGGAACATCTAGATGCCTTCACTTGCAGTTACAAAGAAATTAAGCGAGTACACCCCTCAGTGTCTACTCGCCACATATACATTAAATCGGGTTGCAAGCGAGTCCGGCAACCCCAAAGGAGGATGAATCCAACTCTTAAAGATATAGTCAAAGAAGAATTGCAAAAATTTCTAGATGCAGGATTCATTTATCCTATCTCTGACAGTGAGTGGGTCTCTCCTTTGGTGTTAGTTCCAAAGAAAAATGGTAGGTGGAGAATTTGTGTCGATTACAGGGAGTTGAATAAAGCCACAAAGAAGGACCATTTCCCTCTACCCTTCATTAACCAAGTGTTAGACGGCTTGGTAGGGAAAAAATTTTCTCTTTCCTAGAAGGATTTGGCAGGTACAACCAAATCCAGATAAGCCCGGAAGACCAGGATAAAGCCACCTTCACTTGTCCTTAGGGTACTTTTTCCTATAGGTTCCTTCCTTTTTTCCTATGTAATGCTCCTGCCACTTTCCAAAGACAAATCCTGAGTATTTTCTTCGAGTTGGTCCATGATGTGTTGGAAATTTATATGGATGATTTTACACCTTATGGCCATGATTTTTGAGAGGCTCTGTCCAACCTAGGCAAAGTACTACACAATTCATTGAAATGAACCTGTCTCTCAGTCCCAAAAAAATGTGAATTCTAATGACTAGAGGAACCATGCTAGGTCATTCAATATCTCAACAAGGAATGCAGGTGGACCCAAATAAAATAGCTATCATCCAAAGGGTCCCACCTCCTCAAAAGCAAAGAGATGTCAGAAGTTTCATAGGGTTAGCTGGGTACTACCGAAGGTTCATAAAGGACTTCAACAAGTTTGCCTCTCCTTTATTTGGTTTTTTGGCCAAGGACTCTAAGTTTATATGGTCAAAAAGTTATCAAGAGGCCTTAGACACCCTAAAGGACAATTTAACCATTGCACTGATTCTCTGAGGCCCAAATTGGGCCATCCCCTTTCATATTCATGTTGATGCCTCACACAAAGCCATAGGAGTAGCCCTAAGTTAGATAGATGAAAATTTTCCTTATGTTATCTACTTTATCACTAAGAATCTGCCAAAGGCTGAACTAAATTACACAGTGACTGAAAAGGAACTCCTGGTTGTTGTTTATTCATTGAACAAATTTAAGCATTATATTACAGGCTATCAAAGATTTTTAGGTCCCTATACTAATAGTGTAACACCTTATTGTTATTAGTACAACCCCCTTATTATATTGTTGTGCCCATTTAGTCCCCATATTGTTATTATTGTGCCCCATAGAGGCCCACTATTGTTATTATTGTCCCCTTGCATTATTATTGTTATGTTGACTCTGATTATATTATGACCCCTTAGACTCCTATATATAGAAAGAAGGTCTTGTCATTTGTATCATCCAAGAATTGTACATTTGTGAATTGTAAAGGAGGTTGCCCCCTCGAAGAGGCTTATTTTGATGGCGTTTATCTATCTTTTCTATCTTTTTGTGAGTTGGTTTCATAACATTTGGTCTTAGAGCTTTGGGGGTTTCACTATTCCAAATAGGCCATCATGGAATTTTATCTCTAACTCTTTCACTACAAATTTTCAAAAGATTAAAAAAAAAACCATTGGGAAGAGATTGGTCTAAACCTCTGCTCTGAATTTAAAATCCTCTCATGCTATATTTTTGGAGATATAATTTGAGGAAGTTAGGGTTTTTGCAAACCCCCAATTACATTCTAAACAGTTTAGCTTGGGAAAATCATCATAACTTTCTCTCTGAGCATCAGATTGAATTTTCGTAAAAAGTTACAAAAAGCGAATGAACTGTAGTTTTTTCAGTACTCTTTTTAGAACCTAAGGTTGAAACAGTAACCTGCAACATGTCATACAAGTTTTCTCTACTGAACAAGTCTATAAGTAGGTCACCGTGGGATATTTGGCATAACTCTTCCTTGGATAACCCAATGTTGATCAAACTTGTGGGGTTAGAAAGATGACTAGGAGGGATATTATAGACCAAAATTTCAGAACTTAAAGATCTGAAAGTATAGAGTTACAGTCATTTCAAGATCGAGCTCCTAAAATCAAGAAAAAGTGTGATGAGGAAGTTTGATGGCAAGGATCCGGTAAATTGGATACTACAGATGGAGAAATATTTTCATCTACATGGTGTACGACTGTCACAAAAGGTATGTATTGCGTCTAATTATTTAGAACCAAAACAATTTTTATGGTAGAAACGGCTTCTTTCTCGTAAACCACTTATCACATGGTCAATTTTCATAGAGGAAATGATAACACACTATGAGGATACAAAGAGAAACACCTTATTTAGCCAATTGATAAATCTCAAACAAAAGTGTTCAATGACAGAGCACATTGAGGACTTTCAAAAATTGAATATAAGGGTAAATGATATTCCATAGAAGCAAAGGATTGATGTCTTCATAGCTACTTTAAAGGATAGAATTCAACATGAGCTTCACCTTTGGGAACTTGATTCATTGGAGAAGGCATTCAGGTGGACAAGAAAAATTGAAAGTGAAATTGTGGAAACAAGGAATCCCACCACTCATGACTATAATTATGGAAGTGTTTTTTCTCTTAGCCTTCCACAACCTACAAGGTTTACACCACAACAATTGGAATAAAAAAGAGAAAAAGGGATTTTTTACAATTGTGATAGCAAATGCACTAAAGGTCATAAGTGTGCTGATAAGAAATTATTTTACATAGATTATGAAGAGGAGGAAGAAAAGGATCAAGAAAAATCAAAATAAGAGGATATACACCAAGAACCAACCCCAGAGAAAGAAGAAATGAATCCGACCATATCTTGTAAAGCATTGGAAAGAATTAGCACTCCTCAAACCCTCAACATAGAAGGACATATCAAGAAGAAAAAGGTTCATGAAGTGAAAGATCACATCGAGAAAGAAGAAATGAATCCAACCATATCTTGTAATGCATTGGCCGAAATTACCACTCCTCAAAATATCAATATAGAAGGACATATCAAGAAGAAAAATGTTCAAGAAGTGAAAGATAACATTGAGCATCAAGAAATGAATATGACCATATCTTGTAAAGCATTGGAAGAAATTACCACTACTCAAACTCTCAAGATTGAAGGAAATATCAAGAAGAAAAATGTTCAAGCAGTGAAAGATCACATTGAGCATCAACAACAAGTTCTCCAACTTTTAAAGGATAATGCCACTTTGGTGCAGAATCGAATGAAACAACAGGTAGATCAACATCGCAGTGAAAAAACTTTTGATGTAGGTGATTGGGTATTTTTACGGCTACATCTCAAGCAAGCTATTTATGAGAAGGAAATGTTGGAAATACTACATGCACTTAAGAAATGGCGATCTTACCCAATGGGAAGATACTTCAATGGAAAAATGGATCATGATAGTCTTAAATACTTTTTAGAACAAATATTATCTTTAGAAGAATAGAAAAAATGGGTCACAAATATGTTGGGTTACGACTTTGACACCATCTACAGAAAAGGGAAGAAAAATTTTGTTGTAGATGCACTCTCAAGACAGGATGAAGATGTGGAAGCATTGTTTTGTGTTATTTCTATTATCCAACTATATTGGATAAACGAAGCAAGGGATGAATAGAAGAAGGATGAAGACATGTGGCCACTCATTCAAAAGTTGTTGAAGATCCCAATTCAAACAATATTGCCAAAACTTGAAGAGGAAGGAAAAATCATATTAGAACCTAGAGCAGTCACAGAAACAAGAACCTTACAGCTATGAAATATATCAATATCATAGTATCTCATCAAGTGGAAGAACTTACCCGCTGAAGATTCCACATGGGAGGACAAGAATTTATACAGAAGCATCAAGAACTACTCAGGCGTTGAGGACAATACTTTTTTGAAGGAGAGGGGCATGTTAGGTCCCTATACTAATAGTGTAACCCCTTATTGTTATTAGTACAACCCCCTTATTATATTATTGTGCCTATGTAGTCCCTATATTGTTATTATTGTGCCCCATAGAAGCCCACTATTGTTATTATTGTGTCCTTACATTATTATTGTTATGTTGAATCTGATTATATTATGAACCCTTAGACTCCTATATATAGAAAGGAGGTCTTGTCATTTGTATCATCCAAGAATTGTTCATTTGTGCAATGTAAAGGAGGTTTCCCCCTTGAAGAGGCTTATTTTGAAGGCATTTATCTATCTTTTCTATCTTTTTGTGACCTAGTTCCATAACAAACATTTGTGCATATTGACCATGCTGCAATCAAATATTTAATGAACAAACAAGATGTGAATGCTCAGAGTATAAGATGGTTACTTTTATTACAGTAGTTTGATCTAACTATTGTTGATAAGCCTGGTAAGGAAAATGTTGTTGCAAACTTTGTCAAGATTAAATTTTCCAACAGGTGAAGAAGAAATGGTTGATGACCAGTTACCAGATGAGCACTTATTTTCTATTTCAGTTCTCTCTCCATCGTTTGTTGATATAGCAAACTATTTGGTATCGCCGTAGTCCCCATCGAACTTGTCCTCCAAACAGAATAGCAAGAGAGTGAGGAAGAGCGCCCCCTTCACTTGGATTGGGGGCAATCTATTCAAACTTAGCCCAGATTAAATCTTGAGAAGGTGTGTTAGGGAGGATGAAGTCTTTGACATCCTTCTGATCTATCATGATGGGCCTTGTGGAGGTCACTTTGCAGGAAAGATGATAGCATTCAAAGTGTTACAAGCAAGCTATTATTAGCCCACTCTTCATCAGGATGTGAAAAGATATACTAGTCAGTGTGATTGGTGCTAAAGGATGGGAAGGCCTACTCCAAGAGATGAAATTCCTCTGCAGCCTCAAGTGAATTTCGAGCCATTTGACAAGTGGGGCATGGTCTTCATTGGTCCTATTGACCCCCCTTCCAAGAAAAAATAGTACATCATTGTGTTCACTGACTATTCGACTAAGTGGGCTGAAACCAAGGCAATTGAGGTAGAAACAAAGGAGAAGGTGGTTGAGTTCATAAGGGAGAATGTATTCTACAAATTTGGGTACCCTAGAGAGCTGGTCATAGACCAAGGCAGCCAATTTACCTCCAACATGATTGTAAACTCGCTCAGCTAGCACAAGATCAAGCATAGGACCTCCACTTCCTGTCATCCATAAGCTAATGGGAAAGTGGAGGTGACTAACAAAGCGCTAGAGGGCATCTTGACCAAAGTGGTAATTGACAGTAGGAAGGATTGGGAAGATAGACTAGTTGAAGCCACCTGGGCCTACAATACCACCTAGAATACCACCAATGGGTTCACACCCTATGAGTTGGTATATGGGAAAGAGGCCTTGTTTTCCACTGATTTTGAGTATAACACATTAAGGATGGTAGCACAACTAAATATAGATCTCAGCACTGCACAAAAAGGGAGATTGCTCCAATTGAATGGTTTGGATGAGTTCAGAATGCAATCCCTCCTACATATAGAGGTAATTAAACTTGAGAGGAATATCTGGCATGATAAGAACATCAAGGAAAAGAAATTTAAATAAGGTGATTGGGCTTTGTTATATGATTCGAGGTATAAAGACTTCAAGGGAACGTTAAGGACAAGATGGCTAGGACCTTATGTTGTAGAAATATGCCATGATAATGGTTCGGTGCAGATTAGAACCATAGATGAAGAGGCCACTCCTTTACTTGTTAATGGACATCGATTGAAAAGTTACAAGAGACCTTTGTCAAAACAAGAGTTCATTGGTGATATCAATAAGATAGTGATGATAGTGGAGCAAGTTTCAGCTCCTGCCTCATCAAATCATTGAGCAAAAAAAAGAAAAAATAAGGACTCAAGTGAAAACCTCCATGAGGCACATGAGTCCCACTATCAAGTTGAAAACCTCTTGGAGCGGCCCAATCGTGTTAAAAGAAAAAGAGAGAGAAAAAGTGAGAATGAAAAGATCCCTAGGTGAAAACCCCTCGTGAGGCACCCAGGGCAAAAAGCTAGGATGAAAACCTCTTAGAGGTAGCGCAGTTGTTTTCAAAAAAAAGAAGAAGAGAAAAATCATGAAAATTTCCATTTTTGCAGGTCAGCAAGAAGGGTGATCAGAGAGAAAAGGAGGATCACCAAGAGACCCATTTCAGTCACATTTTATTTTTCCACTCATTTTCATTCATCACTCTACCATTTCTCTCATTTTTTCCATTCCTTTCCTTCAGTTTACAAGGGGACTATCTTTTCTATAGGATCCCTTGTAAACCTACAGGATCCCCTGAAAACCTACAAGATGATCCTGTAGGAATTGCAGTGACCCAAAAATCCTACAGGAAGTGACCCTAAAGGAAAAAATGACCTACTATGTCAATGAAATAACACTTCCTTCATCATCATTCCATCACCATACCTTACTCACCATCATTCCATCACCTCCCCATTCACCCTTAGAAGCAAAATTAGTTTAAAAAAAATGACAGTCTTCAAAAAGAAGGGAAATAGAGATCATCACTTGCGTATTCCTCATTCTCCACACTCCTAGTCTCTCTCTCCATCCATGTCACCATCCTCAAAACCCTAGAAAAGTGTATGATTAAGAGTTATGAGGGACAAGCAACTACAAGACATCCTGTAGGAAATCCTGTAGTAGCCTATCCCATAGAATACAAATCATAATAGCAGCAAGTCTCCATCATGAAGATCCAAGGACAAAAGAAGATCCAAAGCAGTAGTAGCACCACCATATTCAACAATAGGTACCTGCACAAACATAGGGTTCATCAGAAAACAACAAGAAAGGGAAGAAGAATTGCATGCAACCAATACACACAACAAGCACCTCTGGTCTTCAACAACTATAGCAAGGTATTGGCACCATAGATAAGTATCTTGCTCACTCTCTCATAGGCGTCATTTAGTAGAAAAAATGTAAAAGTTATGAGTAAGTTGGTTTATAAGAAAAAAGGTGGCCAGTTAACCTGACCACCTTCGCTTTGTCAACAAAGACAAAACAAGGTGTCCTCTCACACGTGGCAACAGTCAACTCAAGAAAAAAGAAGGAGAAGGAAAAAAGAAGTTAAAGCTACAAATGCATAAGGTGGGAACTGATTATGAGGAGTGGGGAGTGATGAGGTGGTAGTGGGGACCAACAGTCCAAAAATGGAAAAGTACCTCGGTTGCCAGCACACCACCTCACCCAAAATGACCATAAGAGGAAATAATCATCATCCCCATCCATTCACTTCCTTGAGGCTCTCTATCACAGGTCGCTCTCATATCCAAGCAACCCACCGAAATAAAAATTCCATCGTTTTACTGCACAGGAATTCCTACAAGATTGCACAGGAATTCCTACAAGATCGTGCACAAGAATTCCTACAAGATACACAAAGATGGTCTATAGGATTGGCTGAGAGGAGTTTCAGAAGGGAAATCTTGGGGGTTGACCACAAAAAACAATATGAATTGCTAGGCTCTATAATTTCATTCCTCTTTCCAAGTACATTGATAAAAGAATTCCTCTAGTTTGAGTGAATTTAGCAGTTGTGCAAGAGAATTGTCCACACAATCATCTTAGTTTTTTATTTTTGCACTTGAAAATTGTATCAACCATCTCATATCCTCAAAAACTCACCAACCAGGATGACAGGAGGGTTTAATAAGAGGGATCCCACAAATACTGTGAGAATCCAACAACACCCTTAGGTACTAGAAATATTCACAAGGCATAATTGGATGGGCTTTTTCAAAAATTTCAGGGGGTATGATGATGAGGTGGCTTGATATTTTTCTCTCTTCCTCATTCCACTCAACAGAGTCCATGCCACTGTTGTGGTAAGAGGCCACTCCATAGAACTCCCCCCTGAACTCATTAGTAGAGTTACCACAATTCCCCTAAGAGTACCATGGAAGAAGTAATATAAAGGAGATAGCCAGGTTTCCAAAAGGAAATTATTTTTTGAAGGTGAGGAACTCACTGAGGACAAAAATGGAGTAAGGAAAGCAAGTCTTCCATATCGCTAGAATGAGGTAAGCTACCAACTGATCAAATACATTTCATGTGAGGGTAGGTATAGTGTGGTCTATGGCTATCCTTTTAGGCTTCTTGAAGAATTGAGATTTGGAGAAGAAACACCCCCTCACTACAGGCTTAACATTACCATACTTCCTGATGCAATCACTAATAGACTCAAGAATCAAAGTGAAAGAGGGAAATTACCAACATTTAGCTCACCATGGGTTAATTAGAATCCTTATAGAAGATGTCCTCCAGAACCTCAAAATTCCTATACAATGGACAATTTTCAAAGACATGCAGGTAGAGGAAGACATCAAAGCTCTCACATATAATGTTATTCATACTATCAATAAAGAGGGAGAGGAAGAGACTGAAGAAGAGGAAGAATAAGTAGAGCAAGAAGAAGAAGAAACAGAGGAGGATGTTAAGGAGGAAACTAATAAAGATGATGAGGATCTACAAGAGGAAGAAGAAACGAAAGACATAGGTGAAGAAATAAATGGAAAAGAGGGGGTAGAAAACAAGGAGTCACCTAGGGTGTCTCTAGAACCCACTGAGAGAGAGGCAGCAACTTCTCTCATTTCTCTTAGCACCCCCATCAAGAAAAAAGGAAAAAGACAGAGGAAGACACCCTTATATTTTAGGATAAGGAAAAACACAAGAATAAGGCAAGGGAAACCCCAAACACCAACCAAAATTCCCATTGTGATTGAAGGCTCACCTAAATAAAAGGAGAAAATGACTTCCCCTAAGTCTCCTATCACCTATGTGAAAGGCCTATGACTAGATCAACCTCTTCCAAGGAAAAATAAATCCTACAAGATACACAACAGAATATACAGGAAGTAGAAGTAGTCCTACAGGATACTCTGTTGAACCTACAGGAGACACAAAAATTGGAAAAGGAGGTAGGAAAATAACAAGAAACTAAAGAAGAGGACCCAAAGTCAAAATAACCTGGCCCCCAACCTAACCTTGACTCCTACTATAGGTTTATTGAAGGAGGTAGGGTCATACCTCAAAAATTTGCTATTCCACTATTCTTCAAGCTTGAGAAGGAGAGATCTAGAACTCACCGATGGATGAAGATAGCCAAATCCAAGGGGGTGGAAGAAATTGGGCACATGGAGGAGAAGCTCAAGGAGATGGGCAGAGAGCTAAGTAGCTTGAGAGATAGAGAGGCCATAATGAAAAATCAACTAGAGACAGAAAATACATGGTTGAGAGGACAGCTGCAAGAAAGAGAAAATCAATTGGCATGTATGGTGAGTCTCTCTTTGGAAGAAAGCCAGTGTAGGATGCCAGCTAAATCTTATGCCTTATACCTCAAGAAATAGTGGTTGTAGTTCCAGATCAAGACCATAGCACAAAGAGGCACCATGCCATTTCACGACTACATTTATATTTGTGATCATAGCACACTAGAAGATAGGGGCAAGATGTCTGAGTTTTATTTGCACAACATGGCCTTAACATACAAGAATGTATGGGACCCTAATGCCAAGCTAGGAGATTTACAGTTGATGGCTTTGGAATCATGGATGAACCATGAGGAATCAAGGGCTATAGAGATGAAGAAGATATTGGCAAGAGAGAAAACTAAACCTCTTATGATCAGAGTTGAATAGTCAAATCCCATGGCCCTCATTAGTACCCATAATTTGATTGCAAATGATCCTTATCTTGCACTTAGATATATTGTTTCCCAAGAGTAAGCAATTTCACATTTTGAGGACATGTTCAGGTTGTTAGCGGATGATAGCATATATGCTTGCCTGAGGAGATGGAACACATTGCCATACAGCTTAAAGATAAGAGAGTACCACTCTCTTCAAAGATTGAGAGAAGCACTAAACATGACACTCATGTACAAGAAATATATGCAAAGGCTGAAAGTCAATTGGATTGGCTTGAAACTCAGTCCACCACTACTCTTAGGAATGCTAGAAGGAAGGAAGGAAGAAGAAGAAAAGAGGCAGTGGGAGGAGGTAGAAATGAAAGAAAGCTTCTATGAACAAGAGGAGGAAACCACAGTAGAGGCATGGGATGTCAGGGAGGCCACTAGAGCTGTGAAGGATATGGATATTGATTGAGTTGCTCAGAGGATGAGCAACACTTTCAGTAGGGGGTGATGATGAGCCTCATCATTGGGTAATTATATGGGCCTTAATTCACCTACTAGCTTAGTCAAATCAAGTTTTCTCACAACTTATTACATGTTTTTATTATATTTTGTTTATGAGATGAGTTAGAGTTGGATATTATGCCTAGTGGACTAATATGCATTGAATGCAAGATTGAAGCAGGAAATCAAGGAATGTTTGCAAATACTAAGGTTAAAACTTGAATGGGACAAGGGAGAGGGATTGTAGGAGGTAAATCCTCCTCATTTACTTACCCCCCATTTGAATACTATTCCATCCATCACGCCAACTTGGAGTGCAAGCAACCAAGCCATGAGGATTAGAAGGCAGCCGAGCAAGTGAGAGAAAAAGAGCTAGTTTATCTCGATTTCAAGAGTCGAGACTCCCTGATTTTAAGGAAGTCGTTGGGGAATTTAGTTGTATAAGTAGAGAGGCCTAGAGCCTCGTTAGGATTCTAATTTTTGTTGTAAAACTCTAAGCTATTTTCTAGTTCCAGACTTGTGAAATTTTTATTGATGTATTTTTTTTTGTTGGTAATAAGAAAGAGTTTTGTTTTGAGCCAGCACTGAGTTAACTTAGAGGGTTGAAGCTATTGGGTTAGGGCCCAACCCTATCAACCAAGGATCCTCATTATTGTATATGTATGTTTAGTTTAGTTTCATAACTTCATTGTTAATTTGATTTTAGATGAATTTCCATAGCAAAGTAGTGTAGATTGGATTGGTTGTTTATTAGTTTGCTTCCATTTGTGCCTTACTTAAGTAGCAGGTTAGCAAGGATACAAGGAGCACGACAAGGTTGTCAGCCGATATGTCAGCCTCACTTCCTCCCTCTAGGATCATGACTTGACGAAGGGACCCTTATGTAGCCCCAAAAACAAATATTTCTATTTCTTTTATAAGCTTTGGAGTTTGCCATCTTTAAATTAGTATTTGGCCAGTTTTTCAAAGTGGGAATCCATTGTCATATTTTCCATCTTGATTTTTACAGTAGATATCACCCATGCTTCCATTCCTTTCAACAACTTTCCTCATGCCTAATGTTGGTAGTTAGTTCAATAATTATGCTTTTCTAGTTTATGAGAATGTTCCTTGTTTACATAGATTTTTGGAAAATATACATGTTTTATGCAGAGTAGGTGCTTCAAGAGGAGACAAAGACTTCATAGCTAGCAACCACCTTTCACTCCATCTACCATATTCATCCCTTGTTTTCACCATCACCTTCACTATTTTTCATCATTTTTCATAGAAATTCTTCCAGGCATATTGAGTGAATCCAACCATCTCCTATCTTTGTTGTTGACTTCTAAGTGATCCTATACCTTATCCCACTCCATTCCACCCATGAACCACCTTTCATAAACCTTCCATCACCTCCAAAACCTCACATTTTTCTCTTGGTTGTATCATGTAGGTTTAGAGGGAAACCTGTAGGTTTCTAGTACATCCTGTAAGTTTTGCTGAAATGGCCTGTTTTGAGGCTGAATTGAGGGAAAACCTCAAGTCACTAAATTCCTCCCAAGGGTCTCCCACACCATCCAACCATCCCCTAACCCTTCCATCCATCCTCAAACATCCTTAACTCACCTGCCACATCACCAGAAGAAATTAGTTTGCATACTTGATTTTGCATGAAAAGACAAAAAGACAAAAACAGATTTATTTCGGTCTCTTTACTTGCACATTAGTGATGTTTGATGCTTCTTACTTCTATACTTAGATAGTAGAAATTTGGTTCATGTTAATTTAGCATTTTTTCAAAGCATAGGTTATTAGTAGTTAATTAGGAAATAGTGTGATTTAGCATTGAATTTCGGTCTTCACCATTATTGCAGTAGAGTAGCTCTCTCTTAAAGTAGATTTACCTTTCTTCCATCAAGAAATCAAGCTTCTTCTGACTCCATAGAAGTCTAGCTTGGAAACCCCAGTGGTCTCTTGCCAGCTGAATAGTGACAACAGGCAGAACCATCACTTTTACTTGTGTATACAACACTATCACCTCTAAGTTTGTACGAACCCCGGGTTCATAAAGTAAAGATGGTAGCCCAGGAGTTGCAACATTCTTGCTGCAATCATGGCGCTCATCACTTGGACTGGTATATGGAAAGAAACAGATGAAGGAGATGGGGGAAGTTCTAATGCATCAACAGGGAATACAATAAAACAATCTTCAGAAGGATCCACTGTACCCAAGGTAGTTAGTAGAGATTTATTTTGAGATGGGAATGACTAGAGGACTTCTAGCATCAACATGGAAACAACTGATTGTGCCAGGTCATCTACTATATTGTATGTATGGGCATCTTGGTTAGAATCCCCATTACAATGTAATGGTCCCTTTGGGATATTGTAAATGGCCTCAACTTGAGTTTGAGGGATCTGTAATGGACCATTTGGTGTCATAAGAGGCTCAGTGGATGCTGTGTTTTTGGACTCAGTGGCATACGAAGTCGATGGTTTGTCATATTGACGCAACTGAGTTTGTAGGTTGATATTAGAGGGGTTAACCTCATTAGAGTTCATCATAAAATTCTGGTAGTCACCAGGACCAAAAGGTTGGGGGGGTGGGTTGTTTGACCTAGTTGAGGTTGAGCAGTGACAAATCCTTTCTGAGTGAAAGGATTTGTAAGCACTGTCAGTTGAGATAATGCAGGATTCTGAGGTGATTGTTGACCTCTAGAAGTTTCTTGAACTTTCCACATTTGGTGCATCTAGGGTAAGAGAGGACACTCATGTGTATAATGGCCATGTACACCATAACATGCACAAGGATTGTTCATATGAATAGCCTTGTTCTACTTGGGTTGGTTGCCTTGTTGCTAGTTATTGGTGTTAGGTTGGTTCCCCTAGGGTTCAGTAAGTTGATTACCTTGATTACCCTAGTTACCCTTGTTACCCTTCCCCTTATTCTCTTTCTTTGAATTTTGGGGATTGGTTGCACTTGACAGTACAAACACTTGAACCTAAGGGGGTAGTGGATGCTAGGGTTTAGGATGCATGGGAGGTTGTGGCACTAATTCTTGAGGGGCTGGAGCGCTCAATTGTGCATAAGGAGGAGCAATGGTGTTACACAAAAATATCGTCACCTTGATTATTTGAAGTCGGTGTAGGTCTATCACCACCTATACCATCTTCCTAAGCAAGTCTCAAACCTCAGCTCTTCAAAACAAGCTTTAGAAATGAGAGAAAGACATCAAACAAGCAATTTAACTCTGGTTCCGCACTTTCTCTCACTTTTGCCTACGGGCCCGCACCTTCTGTTCAGGATATCTACGTACTTATACGCTCTTTATGTAAAGGGGAGGGTGCGTACCCCTGTAAAAGTCAAAAGGCGCAATCTTTATCTTAAAAAAACTCATTCTTTTGGTTATCTAGAGTTTTTAGAAGCATTTGTTACGTGGATTGTTCGCTCCAAGTGGTTCATGCATCTCATGAGAGGAGGAACTAATCCCTTGTTGAGAGGAGCTATCCCTTTGAAGGAGGACTCTATCCCTTTGAAGGAGGAGCTAGCAACTGATCTCCATTGCACTATAAATTGAGGCATTGGGTATGTGGCTGAGGAGGTTAGAAGCTGAACTTTTGAGGGTAAATGCTAGTGAAATCAAGACTTCCTATTAGAGCTTAAGAGGAGAGATTACATACCTTTTTGGCTTCATTAGGGAGTGAGTGAAGCTTGTCAAAGTAGAGGAGACTTCTTGTTGGACCCTGGGAGGAGATTGTACAGCGTCAAGGCAAAGGTTGTAAGGTTCTTCTCCTTTTGAATTAATACAATCATGCTCATTTTTCTCAACAAGTATCTCATGTTATTTGTTTCATGGACTCCTTGGCTTTCATGTTAAATATGTTTTATAATATTGGATATTCAGGTGCTATTTAATCGTTTTCCTTGTTTGTGCTTG
>APFE030983815.1:127606-144299 GCA_000404065.3 Pinus taeda
TTGGACATGAGGTAGGCCTTAAACACATTTGTTTGCCATTATTTATAAAGCGCATTTAAAGAAAGATAGTGTCTGGTTGGTTTGTTTGTCATTAGGTCTTCATTAGATTCTAGGAAGGTCTATCTTATCCGCAAGATCGACTCATTCTGCGTGACAAATGGTTTGGTACACAGGTTGGGATCCTGAAAACATGTTGCTAGCAGGAGGGGCATGAGTGTTATAGGAACTGGTGCCCCTACAGATAGCCATAACTGTGATGAGTATATGGTGAATGGTGTGAAAGGGTTCCAATGATACCTTCAGCAGCGTGAGATGCCCCCAGAGCATTGGCACTTCTAAGACGAGGGAGGTTTGGAATGATGGTATAGACATAACCGGATTGCATATAAATCAGGTTATATCTTAGAGAAGTTTGGATAGATTCTTTCCCGGTATGAGGAAAATGGGTTTGACATCTTTTCAAATGGGTGATAAAAGGCTCCTAAGAAATCAATCTAAGTAGACATGATCTTTGAAGGGTGGGGAAAAGCATGTACTCCTCCTTCGATGCCACTCTTGAATATTTTTGGAAAGGTGAGTGGCGGAGGATAGATGTATTGAGGTTAATAATTCCATACCAGTGTCATAATAGAGAGGTAACTGGAAATATGAAAGGAACACTTTAGTAAGTGTCACGAAAATGGAATGAGATGTGGTGGGCTATTCTACATACCATTTTGCAGCATCTCTAGTGAGCGTGCATTAGAATAGCCAAATAGGAATGGATTCATCGGTAATGGAGTTAGAAAAACACCACATGTGGAAGGATTATACATGGTTGGTAGGATCCTCTCTGGCATTACCCTCAAACTTTTGGATGTCTAAGGGAAGCTTAGTCGGCATAGAAGGCCAACTAGCATCATGGTGTATGGGGTCGTTTCTCAACTGACTAAAATCCGGTAGACTTAAGCCAGCCATAAAAGGAAGCATGGGGGCTGCCGGAACAGTTCCTGAGATTGTTCTGCTTGAGGTGACCACCAAGTAGAACTAGAGCCAACACTAGGTTGGATTCCTGCACCAGTTGTGGTTCCAGACATGGTGACGATATGCAGTGAAGCAGGCTCGGAACCATATGAGGAATCAAAAGGAATAGGACAACAGTTAGTATGGAGACTCGGAGGGCTATGAACTCGAACCCGATGGGGAGGGGTAATATGCCCAAGTGGAAACTGGGGGTGAAGGCCTAATAGTCTCCGTGACAGATGCCTTGGTGACGCAATGGTGCTAAGACACACGTGACACGAAAATGGTGAAGGGAGATCAAAAATATGCCTTTGTCTTGATAAGGGGAGATAAATTTGTTGTGTTAATTCTTGGCTTGGAAGTGTAAACCAAGTTCCCTTTGCTTAATATGTGCTTGTGTGTGCAAGTGAATTTAATGATTAAGCCCAGATCGTGTTTGTAAAAAAATAAAACAAAATCTTGCTAAAAATAATCTGAAATTAATAACAAAAAAATGAATAGAAAAACAATTAACTAAACCTAACCCAAACCAGGTTTACAAAAATTGTGTTGGGTGGTGGTAAAATTGATGGGGAAAACACTAAAAAGGACAAGAGACATAATTTTTGGTGTGACTGGAATCAAGTGACACTAGGCTACTAGAGAGTGGTGCAGCACCAACAAAAAACCTGAGAGGAAGATCACTACAAAAAGATTGGGAGATGGGGAAAAACAAAGGGAAACCACTAGGACCCTAAGGAATATGACCAAACAAGTTCTAATATGGAACTATGGATGGTGAAAACCTATCTTTATAGATCTGAAACAGAAGGATACAGATCTGGAAGATATGGCTGAAAGCACTGCAGAAACTCAGACTACTCACTTAGCTAAACTCCTCCTATAAAAGTGGAAGTGTACTAGAAGACCTAGGGGGGATAAATTCCACTTGAATGAGTAAATCAGAGTAGATCAAGGCCTAAGCAAGATGGGACAGAGGTCAGACAACCCAACAGACAACTCTTTGCAAAACCCAGAAACAGATCTTAGAAAAACCCAGAAACCCAAAACTCGTAGGTACTGACCTATTTTTTAGGTGGGATCGTACTTTTTGGGTTGATGAGTGCACTTTGGCCTCCAGATCATGATTTCTACTCTGTGGATCCCGGTCGGTAAATCTCAAGAAACATTGTCACCTATGTCGCAGCTGGTTCCTGTGACCTGTGGAAAAGACCAGAAAGCTTACGGAAGTCATAAATTTAATAGATCTATGGTTAAAAGGCTAGGAAACATTAAGAGACCCAAAACACAAGAAACCCTAAGCTTAAAAATGAAGGTCACCTAAGTTTCTCGATCTGAAGTAAAAAACCAGTGGAGTCACCAATTTTGTTGTAGCATTTTCTTCTAAAAGATGTACAAAAAGAACCCACTTAAGATTGTGGATGACAAACAATCTCAACAATATAAATGGCTGCTAAACATTATAGATCTACAACAACTGATAGAAACAAAACCTGCCAAAACCCTAATTCATGCCACAATCATAGTCAAATAGCAAAAATAAATAGTAATAACTCCAATCATCCAATGGAATCCAAATATAAAAATAATAGTTTTATTATAACACATATGAAGGGAACAAATAAATGTTACCAGTCCCCCTCTATGGGATGGGTTCTTAGATATCCTCAAACATCTTCAGCTTGTGTAGAGTCTCTCTCCTCTATAATGTGTAAACCCAACAAAAATATGGTGTGTGACAATGAAAATAATCAGAGTTACAACAGTGAGTGCAACAATGAAAATAATAAAAAAGCAAATAATGAATGGAAACCCCTTCTATTTATAACAAAATATTGAGTCATCCTCGAATAATGAGCAATAATAAAATATTATTAACCCCATTCCTGGAATAACCGCTTGGTTATATTTGTTTAGGAGGGAAAAAATATTTAAACTTTTATTTAGAAATAATAAATAAATAAATGATTTATTTATTGTCTCAAGGAATTAGTTAAGGAATAATAAAAAAATAAGGATTTGTTTGATTATTCCTAAGGGATTTAGTCAAATTTGACAAAGAATAATAATTAATTAATGAATAGCTTATTATTCTTAGAGAAAAATAAGATTTAATCATTTATCTGTTTATTTTTCATGATTGGGTCAATTATGACCAGGAATAATAATTGAACAATGGATTAATTAGTTATTCCTAGAAGAAAATTAAATAAATAGCGATTTATTTAATTATTCTTCATGGGTTTAATTATAAATTACTTAACAAAGGTGGTTTATTAAGTAATTTCTCATAGTGAAAGAAATTTTACTATGTTAAAATTGGCTTTAGATGATGTACCTTGATCCATCTAGTAAATTAGGCTAGATGATCAATTTTTTGGTGATAACGCTCTGGATCACTGAACCATCAAGCATACAAATCTCAATCGTCTGATAAGGAGCTGATGTCGAGCACATGAGAAACAATAAAGTTAAAGGGAAATAATGAGTCCCTCTACTTGATTTGAGGCACTGAACAAAGATGGAAGTTGGAACCAAGGTACATTTCCTTCTAGACTCTCTTCTATAATAAATGTTCTTAAGTCAACAGAAGAAAGACCTCCCGAGTCAAGGCAATGAGGAATCTTCAACAAATACACGAGGGAGCATATTAGAGTGACTATTGCACTAACACCAGGGATGATGATGGAAATAAACATGATGGATGATGGACTGATGACTTCCCTTGTTAGAGCATAATAAAAATGGTTGAGCTGGCAGTGACTGACTTGAATCTAGAGGGGATGGTCAATGACTCAAACAGGGGTTTGGAAAAGATGGAGCAGAAGTCCTAGAGGCTAAATATAATTAAATGGAAGAAACGCAACATGACGATGAATGAAACATTGTAATGGGACACAATGGGGACTCAGACTAAAATCCATAAGTACAAGGGTGAAACATCTCATATGATTTGAACAAGGGTGACTTGATGATGCTGCCACATGGGGGAGGCTTAGTGGGGACTATGAAAACATGAGTAAATGATGTTACATGTGATGAAAATCGACATGTGAGTCAACTAGTGCTAAGGTAAATTGGTACCAGAGTACGAGTGGCTCAAATGAAGAGATTCAGTTTTACAAGGCGATAAAGTGAGACCTCATGGAGAAAATGGCTTCTAGGTGAAATTTCAAATTACCAAAAATAAAGAGACTTGTTATAGAACTCGGTGAGAGCTTTCTAACGGTGCTGACAGTTCATATAAAAAAGTTACAGTTCGGTCGCAATGGGTGACAAAAAAAACTAGGGGATTTCCTATAAAAGGCCTTTTTGCCTCCAAATCCAATTCATTTGCATAGTGAGCTGTGGAGAATTTTGGGGCGGAGGAAAAGGCCCTAAATATTTTGGAGATCATAGCAGACAAACCGACCATTTGAATCAGGATCTACAAGTTGGAAGTAGGTGGCCTAACCATGCTCATCAATTTTAATGGTTTAGATTTTCAGATTAGGGTCTCAATTTTTTTTGGGAGACCCTTGCTTATCCTCACAGTCACAACACGCTTGTCAGGGATTGATCTATGCTATGGAGCCTAGAGATGGGGCCCACAAGTGTGTTCAATGCAATTTTGAAGACAAAAACTACACTCTGGACTAAGAAGGTGGGAAGTTACTGGTGGTCTACTAGAAGTTGAGGCTAAATTCATCCCATGAGTGTATTTTGTACTCTTGATTGACAAAACATAATGTTGTCTTGCAGGTATGGAAAAGTTAAATATATAATGGTGAGAATGAGAATTTGAGACCCTCCATGCTGACATTCATGGGGATCAAGTAGTGAGAAAGATATTGGCATGATGTGATGTGCTAAAGTTCTTAGAGAATCCATTGACAAGGGTTGTTGAGCTATTGCTATCGAGGATAGTGAGTTACTAGGATCTAGGTTAGGAGGCCTTTGTAGTATAAGTGCACAAGATTGAACTCACAATCCAAGACATATACACTTTTACAGGACTACACCCATTGGATGTGGTAGGGGAGATACATCCAATGTTGCATCATGGGAGGCATATTGAGGAGTTTGTTGAGCATCATTGTGTATGGGGTAGTCATGCAAACGTCACGGCCATCTAGGTTGATGACTTGGAGAGTTTGGAGACACGATTTATAGCCACAACAATGCTATGGATTTGTGGTAGCCATGCCTTCCACCATATCACTGGAGGGATCATGATGTAGGTGGAGACTGTGTTCGGAGAAACCTACTATGGGTGGACCCAAATTATGTTGTCGTCGTTGAAATGACATTTAACATTATGCAAATGAAGGACCAACGATAGTTGTTCATGTGGACAGTTTTATGCTCACTATTCTTTGAGAAGATCCCCATGATATGACCTCAAGTTCAGATCAAACAGGGGGGCTCATGGGAGCCTAGAATGTGTTGATGGGGGTAGCCACTAAGATGAGGAGGTGGAGGGGGAGTCAGATGAGTGTTCCGAACTGAGTTTTTTTCTCATTGGGATCAAATTCCACTATACATAGATGACTATTCCCACACCGACATGAACTATTAGGGGGATCCTGACCTACCACTTCCACCAGGATGTGCATTGGATCCAAATTGTAAGTGAAAGTTGTTATATACTTAATGCATTTATAGTTTAGGAAATATGTGTATGTGGTATTTATTTATAAAATTTGTGGTATGCAGATATAACGTTGGCGAGGCCAACAGGATATGCAGGTGATCAACAACACTTGGAGCTATATTTTAGGGTGGTACCTCATCACAAAAGAGACCCTATGATGGTGCTCTACTAGAGGATCTCTCATGTTGATGCGATATACTATTGGCCGGGGTGACTGAGCATGGGTGGCATGAGTTAGACGAACGATATACAGATGAGTGTATGGGTCTCCCCTTAGAGTGGTGAGGAATCATGTGGTGCATGGCAATGGACAGTGAGGGTATATGAGACCTACGGGCTGGTGGGATGGATTCGTTGGCTCAGGAATAGGGACATGTGGATCCCCATTTTTGTTTTATGATAACATGCTAGTGAGCATGTCAAATGTATTTTAGAGGAATATTATAGTTTGTGACGATTTGATTTGCCATTTGTTTTATGGATGTCTTCTTACATGTGATAAATGCCAATTTAGAATGTTATTAGCAATGGTATCCACATAGTGATTTTTGGCTCTACGCACATGATTGAATGAAATTGATTCAAATTCACGTATCAAAAACTTAAATCATATATATTTTTTAAATAATACATGATTATGTACATGATAAACACCATTCAATTTCATGACAAGTAGCAAGGAATCTAGACAAACATGAAGGTGAAGGATGTGATGGTCAATGCAATCAATTAACAAACCTACCACTGCATCATATTCATCCTACTTATTGATGGTAGATATAATACAAATGTCATTGGAGTGCACTAACAAATGCATGGGGGTGAAAATGACCAAAGTTTCCGAGGCAAGGTTCCTAGTGAAGCAACTCACACCATCAGAAAAAACGATATAAGGTGTGGATAATGGATCCTTCTGAAAGACACAAGAAGATAATGTGTAAGAATATGGGGAATGAAAACTACCTAAATGCAAGAAGAAAGACAAAGATAAACACATTTTGATGGGACCACTTTGAAGAGTAGTAACAAAAAATACTAGGTAAAGTACAACAGGGCCTGTGGGAATTGTACATCCAAACAGGTCTTATTCAAGCAAGTGAGCTTGAAACAATCTAGTGGGTCATCCTTGGAAGTAGAACTCGCCCTGGATCTTCGCACATTACAACTACCAGATGGGTCCCTGTGTGTCAATTCAACAAAAGGAAAGGTTCACCTACCACATATGAAAGACTTGAGTCTAAATCTGGCTACGCTTCCCATTCAAACTCTGCATGAGCTACACCAAGGGGTGTCCAACGAGCTCAATATTTGAGAACGACGTGCACTCTTGATCATCAATGAGGTAAAAACCAATAGTCAATAGATCTTTGAGGAAAAGGCTCAGACCCTCAAGGAAAAGGAGGAGGTAACAACGCAAAGTTAGCAAATGGAAGCAACAATAGCGTAGGCCTGTAGTGAGCTCCCCGAGCTCTAGATTAAGGCAAAAGAAACCCCTACTGAGAAGATTTAGAAGCTAGCTACTATAGTAAGGGAGTCATAATGAAATTGGCAAAGTCACGTTTTAACTGGAGCTGCAAATCTCTGAGCTACAAATTAATTTGTAGCCTAGTACCCCTCCAAAATTCAAACAATAGTGCGAGGCTACTATTAAAGAAGAGATGGCCACCTTGGATGATGCAATCAAGGGCTGCACTCAGTTTTTCAGAAAAGACATGGAATTATGGACCTCGTTGCAAGAGGTTCCAACTCTGCAAAAGATTGAAGCAAAGAAAGTTCGATGAAATGAGGTCAAGAGCACGAACCTTGGCACCAGTGCTAAGGTTCACCATATTACATAAGGCAAGCTCATCCAGAGAGAAATTGATGAGCTACGTCACAAAGAAGCAATCATCTCTTCAAGGATGTAGCCTTAGGTGAATGAGGTGATTCACATGACACTATTAGTGCAGGGCAAGCTAAAGGCCATGAAATAGACATGAAGAATAGTGGGCCTTGCATTTGAAGGTCCAACCATAGAGAAATTAGTTGAAGAAGTTTGTTAGGGCACTGCGCAAGGGATAATAAACCTAAAAAATTTAAAGATTGAATTCAGTGAGCTACAAGTGAAGATCGAGGCGCCACCAGTAGACTGACTCGAGGACGAGTCACAACTTTGTATTGGGGCCTATTGGGATAGGGTCCCCTGGGGTCAACTTTGTAATATTTGTTTTTCCTTTTAAAGTATCTACATTTTGAGGAAGAGGAGCATGAAGGTCATTACAAGTCAAAGGGGCTTTAGAAAGGTCAAAGACCCTTAGTAGGTTAGAAGTTAAGATGTTTTCTGACCTGACCATGGTTCGCGAACCATGGAGTTGTAATGAAAAAAGCTATATAAAGGAGTCATAGTGATTCATAGGTAGTTAATAAGGGAATATCTATCTATGGGAAAGCAGTCTAAGTCAGAAGAGTTTGTTTTCTGTATTTAGGTGAAGGGGAAGACTCCTGCATCTATGTGTGCAGAGACCTTGGTAAGTCTGCAACTAAGTGTGCGGGCCCTTGTAGCTGTGTGCATAGGGAAGAAAGAGTCTGCAACAGAAGGATTGAACATAATAAATACTATTTTGAAGCCATATATGTGTATATGTGTTTATGTTTGCTTCTGCATTTACTCTGAATTCTGTTTGTTTGTTTCAATTCTCATAAGGAACACTTAATACATGGGCAAAAGTGATATATTTGTTTATTTACTTCATGTTATGAATGTTTAAAGAAATCAATGTAGAGTTAGAATCTGTTTTTTGTAAGTTATCATAATTTCTGCATTTCAAGGGTTAGGGTTTGCGAAGGTCAGGATAAAGCCCTAGGAATCACAAAAACCCATCACACGGACCTCTGGATGTAGAAACCTGGTTTTTTCATCCCCTAATATTTCTTCGGGTGAGACTGTATCCTGCGTTATGCAGATTGTTGCTAAAAAGGCCAAAAGTTAGGGTTTTGTTGGTTGGCGTAACTAACTATGAACCTGGTTCCAAACCCACTTTAACTCAAAAAGGCTAGGATGTTGGTGCTGGAGGGGTTGGAACATTAGGTTATGCATACGAATAATATGGATATGGGGCAACCTTGGTATAAGAAAGCAATGTAACAACTGACACTGACATCGGTTAATGCAGACAAGGATATATATATGGTACTCTAGGACCTAGATAAGGATGTCCCTGAGGAGGATTGGGGGAGGGATAATTGTACATGGAACTGGTCCCTCCCTAAGGTTGAACATACCTCATTTGAGGTGGATCATATGGTTGTGGGTGTGAAATGGTTCCAACTATGCCATCTGTGGCATGAGATTCCCCTGGCGCATTAATAGCACCAGGTTGAGGAAGATCGGGGATGACAATGTAAACATAACTTGAATGGGTGTAAATCAAATAAAATTTGAAAGCTATTTGGAGTGCCTCTTCCTGAGACTGAGGGAAGTGAGAAGTGACATATTTCATAATGGGGGCCAACAACGATCTAATTAACCAATCCATATAGACTCGGTCTTTGAGGTCAGGAGATCTACAGATGCTCCTCCTTCTATGCCATTCCTAAACATGGTCGTAATGGTGGGTGGAAAAAAATTGATGAAATGAAGTCAAAAGTTTGGTATTGGTATCATAAAAAAGATGTAGCTGAAAATATGAAAGAAAGGTTGTGGAAAGAGTCGCAAAAGTGGAATGGGTTTCTCTAGGCTGGTCAATATACCACTTTACAGTAGCTCTAGTGAGCATGCATTGGAACAACCGAAGATGAATGGAGTCTTCAGTAATAAAATTGGATGAACACCACATATGGAAGGAGTGAACATGATTAGCTGGGTCTTCTCCGAGATTACCTTCAAACTTTTGGATGTTTAAAGGGAGTTTAGTAGGCATTGTTGGCTATATGGGATCTTGGAGAATAGGATCATTGATAAGCTAGTTAAAATTTAGGAGACTTAAACCGGTGAAAAATGAAGGGAGTCAGAGTGACCACATTAGTGGAGGTTCTGCTAGTGGGGTTACCCTAGTTAGCACCTGGTTTATCGCCCTGGGTTCTTGCACCTCAATTGGTGCCTGACATGATGGAAATATGGGGTTGAGAAGATGCAGAATCAAAGAATGAACGAGATGAATCAAAAAAATCAGAATCAGAATCAGAATGATGACTCAATGGAGGATTGGGAGGATGAACTTGAACTTGACGAGGACGAGTAATATGGCCTAATGGGAACTAAGGGTGAAACCATCTAATTCGATGTAACATACACCTTATAGGCATTATGGTGTCTAGGCTAAAGGGTAACAATAGGAATAAAAGAGTAACAAACAACAAGAAAACACCTAGTGCAGTGGTGCCAAGTTTAAACTAAATATTGTAATGATGTTACTCTAATACAAGAAAAGCACATCCTATCAAAGAAAAGTACCTCTAGCCTATAGGTGATCTAAATCCTCAAACAATCCTAGATCTATTGTTTTAGATGGCAAGCAGAGTTATCGAAAGAAAGGTGGGGTAGAGGATCAATTGCTTCCCACATCCAGTCCTATAAGGTGTTTTCCTAAGATTGGTCACTACGGTTACCTTCATCCCACGGGGGTGGTCGAGTCTTGAGCTCCATGGTAGCTAGCCACTGTAAGAAACTCCGTGTCATAGGCTAGGTATCCCTAAGGAGAACTACTCACATGATGACCTAGCCTAACCCCCTCTGAGTCGAGTTTCTGACGCACTCTGGCTTTGACCGTGGGATGGTGAAGGATTTTAAGCTCTCTAATATGTCAACTTCTATGTATAAATGAAAAGTCATTGATGGGTGTTATTGGAATCCTATCCCACCAACCCTACACCTACATTACAAAGATTTTTTGTCCCTAATGCTAAAGTGGGCTTAATCTATGTGTGTTGATTTATTAAGATGTAGTGTTTCAAGTCTTGGCTTGGCTGTGTTAACCAAGCTCATGTTCACTTAAGGTGTAAGTATGTGAAAATGATGTATCAAGTGGATGAGTTAGTTAAGCATGTTTAATGATGCCATATGCTGTTGAAAGTAAAATACTGAAATATTGTACATAAATTTGGAAAATGGTAGAAAAATAAATAGTGAATCAATTACGCACAACTCCACCCGCAAGGGATACTAAACTGCTGAACACGAGAAGGAAAACAAGCTACTCAAAGACACATAAAGACAACACTAAGATCTAATGTGAAAGGATTGGGATCTAAAGGCCCTAAACTACTGTAAATGGTGCAGAGAAAAAAGCAAAAATAAGAGGTGAAAAATGCTATAAAGGATAGGTATGAAGATCTAAGACCTGGGATGCTCAAGGGCATCTTAAGTGGGAAAAGGAAAACCCAAACACTAAAGGGAGAAAAGGTAAAATGAACCTATCCAATGGATTTGAAAAGTAATGGATCAAAGCTGAAAAAAAAAAGGTTGAAAATGCTAAAAACCTTACACTCCTCACTCAGAAAATCTCTTCTTAACAATGTGGAGGTGTACTCTAAACCCTAGGGGGATTTTTCCTTCCTAAAAGAGACAAATAAAGTGGATCTAGGCCTAAGGGAGACTGACAAACAAAGATGAGAAACCCAAACCAGTCTGCAGACAACACTCTCGGAAAATCTATACAAAATTTGAAAAATAAAAATCCAGAAAAATTCCAGAATGCACGCATTGGCCTGGAATTGAGGAGAACACAGTTTTGGAGCTAAAAAGTGCACTTTGCAACTCACTTATGAGGTTTAAAAGTGTGCTCTATTCTCGATAAGCTTTGTTGGCAAATATCACATAGAGTTTTTCAAATTTTGCTCGGTTGGTACCTATGACCTGCAGAAAAGACCAGAAACCCAACAAAATCTAAAAATTTGACAAAATAGGGTTTAATACTATAAATGGAAATAGAGAAGCTTAAAAATAGTTGAAGAAAACCCCGAAATTTCTAAAACTTTAGTCACCCAAGAATGTTGTTATTACACCATTGGAGTCGCCATTTGTCAGAAAAAAAATAAAAATAAATAAATAAATAAAAATAAATAAATGTGTGTAACTAAAGACCCAGTGGAGATGTCATTTGTTAGTGTGAACATTCTTGGAAGTTGTACCAAAAACCCTCATTTAAGTCACTATGTGACAAGTGTCCCTGACAACAATTTGATGGTTGTTGTCGATCTAGATCTGCAAAACAAATGTAAAAAACTGCAGAAAAAAGTGTAGATAACCTAGAACAGAAAGCAACGATATAGAAACAAATGTAACAACCCAATTGAATTGTAAAAGAATTTTATTGATAACACCTATGGAGGATATGTACCTAAGTTTCTGCAAATCCCCCTCCGTGGGATGGGTCCTTTAATATCCTTGATGCTTCATAAACTGGTTTTCTCTCTCTTAATGTGTGAAAACCCAAACAAAAGTGGAGAACTCAAATGGGAGCTCAAGAAAATGACGATAATGTTGACGATGATAATAGTCATGGTGAAGAATGGATGAAAAACCCTCCTTATATAGAAAAGCATGGAGTTAATCTCGAAAATGAAGAATAATAAAATATTATTGACCAAATTCAGATCTGACTACTTTGGAATACTTTATTATATTTATTAGAGAGGGAAAAAGTATTTAAAATGGTTAAATACCTTTATCTAGAAATAATTAACAAATAAAATGATTTATTAATTATTTCACGAGAAACAAGAAAGGTGTGAAATCAAAATAATTATTAAATAGTGATTTAATAATTATTTTAATAACAAAAATAAGGAAATTCAAATAAATAATGATTTATCTAATCATTCTCATGGGGTTTTTAATTTAAATCAGAAAATAATTTAATAAAAGTGGTTTACTAAATTATTTGCCATAGTGAAAGCAATTTTACTATGGTAAAAATTAAATCTACATGGTGTATTTCAATCCTCCTAGTTAGAAATGGTTAGGTGATCATTTTTTGGTGATAACAATATGAACTACTCATCCCACTATTGGGTTTTGATGAGCTTATTGTACATGTATTCGAATTGGAAACAATATTAATGAGAAGTTTTTATGTTCTTGCAATGATTCCCATGCATTCCTCTATTGTTATATTGGTTATCTAATATTTCAATTATGTACGCATGTGGTTTACACATAGGTTACATGATTATGAACTAATTTGTTTTCATGCAGCGTGTGTGTTGTCTTTGAATCTTTGCTCTTAATTCAATGTTAATGTTACTGATAGATTGTGGACTAATTTGTTGTTTAATTTCTAACACTTTTCCCCTTGCGTATGTCTTAGTTAGTTTTAGCTATTTGGTTCTTCCTTAAGGTATGTTGTTGCTCATGATGTTGTTGATGTATTTTAATTATATCATGTTGCACAAGCTATCAATGGAGAGTTTATTTCATTCTCATTCTTCTAACATATTGCATTTAGTCTCACACTTGTCTCTACATTTGATATCCAAGGGAAAAACACATTCAAACTGGAAATCAGTTAGATATTTGGATGGGGCTTCTATCCCAAAAGCTGTGAGGTCTAATTCGGACTTCATACTAAGGAGATCCCCTATAGTTGGTGCATATCCAACACTATCAACAAAACATAATATTTTCACTATGACTATATAATGTACTTTTTTTGTTTTTTATTGCCACATATGGAACTAGGCAGTTCCTAGAGAATGTAGTCTCTAAAATACATATACAAAATGCAATTTTGTTCAAATACATGAATGAAATTAGGGTTTTTTTACGAAGAAAAAAAAACAATTGGATTTTACATTTCAGTTGAGTCACTGAAAAGAAAGAAACACATAAAGAAAAATAGAAAAACACCATGTAGTTTAAAATTTTAATAAAACATTTTTTTAAATATGAATGATATTTTAAAATATTTAATATAAAAATTAAGAAATATGATAAATTTTATAATTGTGGTTATGTAGATAGAATATAAAATAAATGTTATAATAGTGTGTTAGATAAAACCATAGTTTTAAAAAACAGAACCAGTGACCAGACTGATCCACCTATCAAACCAGGTTTCAAACCAGAACCGGACAAACAGAGACTAGTGAGATCTCAATGAACTGACCTTTAAAAATACATGAAATACTTAGTTTTTAATGAAAGAAAACTATTTTTAAGATTTAAAACCATGATTTAAAACAAATAGAGATAATATATTCAAATTTTGTTCATCTATATACCAGGGAAAGGTGAATATATAGAATTGTCACCTAGTGCAATACATATCAGCAACATAATACATAATCAATGAGGCTATAAATGGCCTCTAGAGTACAAAAGCAATGATATAAGCTATGGGGTCACTAGCCTACTACAATTCCACATATCAATTATTAGCATGATCACTTCTAATCATGATCAAACTTATCACCACTACTAGACAATGGATCATCAACATGAGCTACATAAGTAATCTGGCTAAGTGTTTGAGGATTCCTAAAACTCCTCTGTAGCCTTAGCAGTAGTGGTAGTAGTAACAAAAAAAATAGATATAAAAAATACAAGTCATTGATCAAGATGATCACTTATGGAACACGTCATTGATTCCGCACTATTAAAAATGGGATCATCAGCAAGAGATACATAAACATCATCTCGCTCAAAGTCTTCATACTTGGATTGCTCAACCTTATAATATGATAAAAATTGATTTTAACATGCCCAACTAGTGATTTTGGTTTGAGTGAAGGGCTCATCTCCTCACCCTTATAATGTGGTAGAAAAAGCTTGGCATTCCTAACCAATTATTTTCCTTTGAGTGAAGGGTGCATTATTGTTAAGTCCATGGTAGAGGAGTTCAACAATCAATACCACCAACATCAACAAAGTTCAAAAATCAATGCCACCAACATCACGGTCCTTAAAGAGCTTCATGCTCATGATCAAATGTCAATCTCATACCCTCATGCATGATAAATCAAATGGAAACATTGCAAACCCCCAAACCATGAAATCCTAAAAGGCATTAAGTCAACTAAATTATGAGTGAACTCTAAAATTGTAGTTTCTCCATATGAAATCCAATGAGGTTGAAACCACTCTCAAACATCTTGAGTCATTTCATGGTAATGTTAAAAATTTAAAATTAAAAGGATGAAAATGAAAATTAAAGGAAATGTCACTTTTACTTTAAGAATTTAACATTATCATTTGGCATTGATTGCTAGTGTTGCTAAGGTTGATATGTGTGAGGCAAATGAGAGGGGAGTCATGCTTTTCTTAGACTGGTTGATTTTGGAGGGAAACAACTCCAAATTTCGCTCAAAACAACATCAAAACTCAAAAAATTGCATTATGTGGGGTCTGTAGCTGGCTTGGGAATCACTCGGTTGATTTATGAACGAACTTGCCAGTTTATGGGAAAATCGGCTAGTTCCTTCATAAACTAGTCGATTTGGGCCGATTTTGTGGGTTTTTGGGCGATATAGGCCCATAAGCTAGGTTTTTTGTCTGGTTTGACTCAGTCGCCCAATGAACTGATCGGTTTGACCAGTTTCTGGTTCAAGCCAGTTGGTTTTTAAGTCTATGGATAAAACATGAAATTAAATAATAATAATAATAATATATTCATAAAAAAATATGAACTAAAAAGTAATAAAAATAATAAATCCATCCAATTCAATTTATTATGGAGTTGTCTTTAGTGCGACTTTTTGGAATTCCAGTAGAAACTTTTTTAGGCGAGATCTTGATTTGTGTTTAAATTGGTATTTTGACTGTATATATGGGTTCAGCACCCCGACAAACCGGCACTTCGATTATGCAGGGGTTACCCATCAAGCTTGTGATTTCAATAAATTCCTGTTAGATTTTAGAGAAATTAGACTGGAAAAACCCACCGGAAATATAATTTTGTTTTTATTAATAAAATTACAAACCATTTTTTCCGAGAAAATATATACATATATGCATGAAAAATAATAAAAAAGTAAAAAGTAATAAAAATAATAAATCTATTTGATTCAATTTGTTATATTATAATTTTGTTTTTATTAATAAAATTACAAATCATTTTTTCCCAAAAGAAAATCATAATATATATTACATTAAAATAAGTTTAAATAATAACTATTATGGCAATAGACATGCCAATTTTGGAATTAGGCTTATGGAATTTTAACTTAACTGTCAATAATTATTAGGTGCATGGTAGGAATTTAAGTCCATAAAATATTCTAGAATATTCTTAGTAGTATACACAAGAGATGCCTATTTTGGAATTAGGCTTCTAGAATTTTAATTTAATTCTCAATAATTATTAGATGGATGATAGTAGTATACACAAATCAAAGGTTGAGATTTATTTTAGTTATGTATTTTTTTCCCTTTTAATTAAATTTATTAATTAAAAAAAATTTCCTATAAACAAATGTCATATGAAATGAGTTATGATTTTTTGGGCATGTTGTATTGATAAGTCATATTATAACAAAGTTTATTTATAGATTAAAAATCTTCACTATCTAGTGGAGGTGAATCTTCATGGTTAAGAATCTTGTTACATGTTTTTTTTTTAAATGTATATAGGTTCAACTCTTTTTTTTATTAGACAATTGGAAAACCTATCATAATTCAGTTGTCACTGGTTGCTATATGCTAATGTAGGCTGGCTCATCATTTTCATATGCCTCCGTATCGGGATGTGAAGATGAGCTACTAGTCCATATATATGTTTACTTATATAAAATAAAAATGAAATTTAGTTAGTTCCTATGATTTTTTTAAATTTAGAAATTTGAGATCTATAATGATGTAAGTTTTGTATGCTTATTATGGATTGATGTCTATTGACAAGCTATTTAATTATATATTTGCCCTAGTTTATATTAGTTATTATCATATTTCCAAACATGTAATTAATGCATTTAATTAATAAACAAATAAAAATATATCTCTAATTAATTATATGTATATCATATTAAAAGATCAAATTATAAAATTATAAAACATGTCAAAGAAAGACAAATATATATTTACGTGTGTGTTTTAATAAAATTAATAGTATTATTATGAACCAATATAGATTAATCCTTATTTTT
>APFE030983815.1:159521-170988 GCA_000404065.3 Pinus taeda
AAAATCAAAGGTTTTAATGAGCACTTGGCAGCCAAATTCGTGGGAGAACAAGGGAGAGGATTTGTAGGAAGGTGTCCCCTTCATTTATGGGCCCTTACCTCAAATTATCCACCATCAACTCGGAGTTCAAGGGCCACCAAATCAATTATCACAAGGGCCGCCGAGCAAGTGCTAGTAAAAGTGTTGTTAACTACAAGTTTTGGTAGCCGAGTCCCTAAAGTTTAGGAGGATTGTTGGGGTCCTCAATTTGTATAAATAAGAAGGCTTAGGGCCTCATTTGGGTTAGCTATTAGTTAGTCACTTTGTAGGCAGAAGTTAGCTAGCTTGTAGTTCGATTTTAGTCATTTTTAGGCAGTAGTTTAGCTCTGCATTTCAGCACATTTTCAAGTTTTCCTTGTGGACAATTTTTGGAATGTAACTATTATTTTGATCAAATAAGATGAATCTAGCTTCGAACCAGCTCTAATATCTCTTAGGAGGCTGTAGCTCTTGGGGTTAGGCCCATCTCAAGTTCCCAGTACCTCCTTTTTTTACTTTCATGTGTCTTTGCTGCATTCTTAGAATAAAATCTGCTATTTCGATTTAAATCTTGTTTTGTTATTTAGATTGCTTTTGATGATTAAAGTAGCTTTTCATGTTCAAATTGATTTGATAGGTTAATAACAGAGAAGATCTTCAGAAAAAGGCTATCAATCACCTCTGATCTCACCTCTCCCTCCTTGGGACCATGAGCTAAGACCTAGGTGTCCTTGCTGCCACAAAAACATTGTTTTTGCCTCTTCATGCAATTGCTAGTGTTAGATTTTTAGTTAGGAAAGTTGATACCAGTTGTACTAGCATGCTTAGAATCTTTTATTGCTCTGTTTTGATAGTTGATTTACATGATTTGCTGCCAATAGACTTTTGTTCATCATGCTTATGGTTTCTAGGTCAAATTAGGTTAAAGTAGGTAGATCTTTGGTTTTTCCTAGTCTTTGTTGGATAGTTTAGCAAAATAACTTGCAGAGTACCTATTATGCTTCCCTACCTGCCCATACTCCATCCAACCTACCTGCTTCACCCTTCACTTAGAACACTTACCTTACATTTCCCTCATTCGCTTACTTTGCCATGATTCTCATCTTCTTGTGCAACATCGTTTCATCCCTCCTTGAACAAATCTCACCATCTGCGCCACTCCTCAACTCCACCCTCCAAGTCTTGAACTCCCCTACACCCCTATTTCACCTCCATACTCATTCCTCCATCTCTTTCCCTCCATCCATGCTCCAAAATCCCATTTCTAAACATCCTGTAGAAAATCACAGAACATCCTGTAGAAATTCCAGAACATCCTGTAGGACCCCTGCAGACTTCCTGTAGAAGCTCACGAATGAGGTTTCTTGATAGCCAAACTCTGTGAAACTCTTTGGAAGGGCATTAGGGACCCCTTAGGCCCTATCTAAACCTTCTCGACCTCTTCCAATCATTTCCTCTCGCTAATCCACCTCTTCACAGTCAAAAGCCAGTTAAAAGCACATGCATGATAATTCTAACAACTTATTCAAAATTACAAAAATATGTTTTTTTTAGATGTTACTATAGAAGTAGCTTAGGCACATGCATTTTACCTTCATAGAAGTCAATAGCATCTCTTTCATTAGCTTGCATCCTATTTCTTCCATTAGCAGAGCTAGCTGGTAAAATTAGGGTTTGCTAGGGTTTACGTTTCCTTTCAACTTTCCAGTTTATTTTTGCAAGTAGATTAGCCTTCTTTGAGTTAGATTTCGTGCATCAGTTAGAAAGCTTCTTCTGAGAGCTCATAGAAGTTGGCTTAAGCTCCTAGTGGACTTGTGCCAGCTGATCAAGTGACAACTGCGGCAAGAGCTAGTACTTGTGCATACAACACCATCGCTTCCAAGTTTGTTACGAACTACCGGGTTGATAAAATTAAAGAAGGGAGCCCCAGGAGTTGCAGCATTATTGCTGCAATACTGGGGCCCACCAGCGATTATTTGCCCTCAAGTACTACAAGAAAATGATCAACTCTAATGAAATCAATTTTATGAAAGCTAAGAAGAAAGCTCAAGTAAGGACAAACGGTCACCTAGGACCATTTGTTTGCAACAACAAAAAGGAAGGGAAAGAGGTAGAGGAAATCCTTGAGAGATTGATATTGAAAAAGAGTTTCATCTGGCCTTCTGATCCTCATAGCTTCATCTATGATAGAAGATAGAAGCATAAACTATCCCCCTGCATCCATCATAGAATTCTAGAGATAGAACAGTATGCAAATCAAAATGAATGGGTGGAGGGAACACTCATATAACAAGATAGTGAACAAGTTGAAGTACAAAATTTTATGAAAGATTTGGAAAGACAACTTGATCTAGATTCCTTTGTATAGGTGCTCGAAGAATCTTCATAGAGACCAACACAGGAGCATAGTGCACAGACATCAGGACAACCAGAGACTTCAGGACAGGGAAAAGATTCAGGGTCACAGAGCAGTTATGATGAGTTGACCCAAACTATTACAAACATGGGCAACGCTCCAGTATTGCAAGCCCCTCTTAATGAGGAGAGAATTCAAAAAAGAAGTAGGAATGAGGATACCCCTTCTACAGTGCCATTGGATCAGGTATATGTGAAGAGGCAAATATTGAATCCTTTGTCTGAACAGGAGTATGAAGAGACAAGAAGTGACACAGTGTAGACAACACTAGTAGGAGAGACACCATATACCTCTCAAACACAGGCACTAAGCAGGCAACAAAGTGTAGAAGTGTCATCACTAAAGATAGCTTCAGAGTAGAGCTAGGATTTGAAAGAAAAGTACAAAGAGATTAAGGCTAGGAATGAGCAACTCAAGGCTGAAACCTATGCCAAATATTTGAAAATGGCTCCTACAAATCAGACAAGGTTGATGTCAACCTTTGACATCAAAGAGGGAAAGATGCAGATGAGATTTTTGAAGCCAACAATACAACAACCAAAGTCCATAGCTGATAGTTTTAAAACAAATTTTGAAGTTCTTGCTAGAGACATCCACCCAATTGATCAGATTGAGCTCCATAAGCAAACAAGTGAGATGGTCTATTCCACATTGACCAGCAAATCCATCATTTCACATCCGTTGAAGAATTCTCTAAGTAATTCTACAAAACAATTACAGTTGGAGAAATCCTCTTCTCAGGCTAAGGACACAAGGATAAAATCATTAGAAGACCTACTGATTGAGTTGGGACATGATCCCAAAGATGTTAAAGCAATTGAAAGTTTGATAAAGAAAAAGAATGATGACGTTTCTGCACTCACGAAACAACTCAAAAGCCCTCCCCTCATACATCCACAAACTACAGAAGTAATTGAGAAACAAAATGAGGAAGAACTTATGGGCTTGATCATTAAGTTGAATGAGCAGTTGAAAGAAACTGAATAGGAACTAGGAAAAGCTTTGCAGTCCAGGCAGGGTGAGTCGACTACCATTCCTCAGACTGTAATACCCATGGTTTCTACAACAATGCCATATACTATTGCAACATCTTTGGCACCCAACATTCCTCCAGCAACAGCTCTGCCAGTAACAACAAAAGCAAGTACATCAGAAGCAGCAACAACTTCAACAAAGAAAACAAAATACTTAATAAAGTTCATGGAAGAAATGAAAATCCAATCCAATGAAATAAAGGAACTAAAAAAAATAGTTACTAGCTTGGAAAGAAATTATGAGCTGTCACAGATTAATTACACTGAAGAAGAAAGGAAAAATAGAAGAATGACTGAAAGAATCAAGACATTAAAGCAGGACTTAACATTAGAAAAGTCTTTGAGAGATATCAGAGAGATTTTATGGACCAATATCATTTATTTTATCAATGATATTTGGTCTTCTATTCAGATCATTTTTTAACAGGAAACGTTAGTCAAACTAGCTACAGAGGCTATACAGAAGACCAAGGAAGAATTGCAAGAGAAATATGAAGAGGCAACCCAATTAATCAACTTCTTGAATAGCAAAAATAGGCAATAGATGGAACAATGGGATATCGAAGATCGAACTGGTACTATCCTTGAAATTAAGAAATTTCTGACCAAAAAGAACTTAATGCTTAACCTAGAAAGAAGATGTCAAAGTATCCAAGAAGACATAAATGAGTTTATGGTAAAATATAACATTCTAAGGGATAAAGGACTTCCAAACCTATTGGTCATAAATGGAAAACTGATGACTCATGATGACTACATTGAAATACTGCACAAACAAGCCAAGAGTCAAGCTAGCTCTTCCACAGTGAAAGCACTACCCACAGGAAAAGTGTTGTATGATGGTTTGGAAAATCTTTTCTATATTGAGCATGAAGTTAAGCACCTGTTCACAGTTCAGCCAAATTTTGAAAAATACACTGAAGCTGACGAGATATAAAGGAAATTGATTAGGATGAAGTTACCAAATGAAGAATGGTGGACCAATATGCTCGATATCCTATAATTTAATATGGTAATTCAAAGGTAAATAGAAATATTTACTAAGGTAAAGGTTGGTAAACAGGTAAAGAGTATCAATAGGGAAAAGTAAGCAAAGATACAACACATAATTACTAAAGAAAAAAAAGAGGCAAATCCGAGTTTCAACCTCCTGCTTTTCCATAAATAAAGGGACAACATCAATCAGTTTTACATCTATCTCTATATTTTTGTAAAAGATATTTTGTATTCCCTAGAATAAATCTCATGTAGTTATGAGCTATTTTTGATGTAATTTTTGTATAAATACTTCTCCATTTGAAGTATTGTGGGTGGATTCTATAACATCTCTGTAAATCTATGCTATCAAGCGAGAAAGTTGTTGTACTCAAATCAGGAGTTTTGCTGGAAAAGGAATGAAAGTTGAGGACATTTCATCATATTCTCATGCAATATAAGTACAAATAAGTATTCTATACTTGTGATTTTATGTGTTTTCTATATGTTTCAATGTTTCATGCATCTTAAATCTAAATGGTAAAATAGTCAAAGTATATGAGAATTAGCTTTATTGCTCTCTGCTATCAACAGTCTACCATTTCTATGTTTTCTTCTAAACTATTTCGATAAAGGAATTCTTAACTGCTCCTCTATCATTGTAGTTTTCCTCTAATAAGCCCCTGGTATAGGATTCTTAATTTCCCTCTACTAGTTGACCTACCTTCCTTTCCTCTTTCTAATCCTAACTTGAGGATTCTTGATTTCCCTCTAGTTTTGAGTAGAACTATGACCCATTCAAGCCCCAAATTTTTTTTTAACTCTACTATCCTGCCTGTTGAAATCCTACCTCAGCAATTTGACTTGATCCAGTGAATTATCCCCGATTGACTCCATAGCCCAATGGCCTAAAAGCCTAGTTTTCCCATTTGTTTAAGAACTCCAACTCTCGCAAACGAAACAACCTCACCGAACATTAATACTAGACTAAAATCCTTTCAAACATAGCTAAATCATAAAGAGAGATCCCTCTCTAGACTTAGGTGGGCTAGCACTCAGGTCTAAAAGTTGGTTTGTAGTTACCTTGGATCCTTTCCCTCTTTTGATATCTTCTAAGGAAAATCTGTGTGATAACATAGTGGCGACTCCACTGGGGAATGGACAATTCCTCAGTTGAAATAAACCTTCACGAAACTCAAAAGTTTGATTTAAAGCATCTTAAAGGACTTTTTAGAAGTTATTTTGTAAAATCCTTAAAAACATAGCATTGAAAAACTTGAAATCTGGCTTCAGAAAGGACTCATTACACTAGGGCTAATCCTAATCCTAATCCACCTATTATAGACATATTTGGGCACATCAACACCAAACTTATTTGTCGATGTATTAGGGCTCATCAACCCCCAAAAGAGTTGTTTCATACCCTAAAGGAACATAGTCATCTGAATACATCATTCCCCAAAAATTCCATCTGAGAAACCATCCCGAAATTGCCTAAATTGAACCACACTGACTGCTCCACTAGCAAAGTGTGATGCATAATGAGTGGTACACTTCCAAGGTGAGATGAATATTGTTTAGGCCTTCTATAGGGTGTGATGGGCGAGGATGGACAAATGTTCAGGATAGTTGGTTAGTTGGTTGCTCATGGAATCTTCTAGAAACTTCTCCTGTGCCACTTGCCTCTTTGAATTCGCCCAAAGATGAATAGGGATCTAGGAAATCTCCAATCCCTTCTCTTGTGGAACCAATTGCAACAAGTGGAATGACACTAATCAAACCCCATGGATGACTCATACCATTGCAAACATCTATAAATGGATCTCCAATCCAAGAGATCAGAAGGCTAGAATATTGTGAATTGCAAGGAAGTATTGATAATTTGTAATTGAGGAGAGAGCGTTGTATTCTTGTTGGTGTGATATTGCTACTTCATGAGGTGAAGAAGGATTGAAGCTGGGAGGATGGTGCTGGATCAGACAACGAGGTTGTAATTCTCCTTTCTATTAATAAAGCTCTTCAAGTTTTCTCCCATATGATTGTGAAATTGTGAATTTTATCATTTGCAAATGCTATCATTTGTTCATTATATATCTGATTCTGTAATGTTTATGTTGTAATAAATCATGATGCTTTGATGGTTCTTTGTTGTTGTACTTGTGCAGGTACTCTCCAAGTGTGTTAAGTATAGGGAGGAGTTGCAGGATCTACCAAAGGAGAGAGAGATCAAGCAAGGGATTAAGCAGAAGTTCCAAGTTGGTTCCATTGTCTTTCTCTTATCTATTACACATAGAAGAAATCATTGAATTACTTTAAATTGTTGTTTCTAGGGTAGCTACCAAACCTAGAGGGCTAGCATTCTTTAGGAATACTAGTTTCCCAGAAACAAATTGGCGACTCCACTGGGGAATGAACAAATGTTTTTTTGTTGCTATCTTTTGTTCTATGTTCAGTTTGATAAACTATAGATAGAGTCTGAAGTCAACCAAGTGGCCTTCGAATTGCTCTTGCTCTGCAATTGCATAGTAGATGAATGTTGCTTCAGTTGATCTATGGTTTAGTTTATGAATTAAACATTTGACTTGCAAACACATTTAGATGCCCTTTTGGTAGCTCAGTAACCTCTCAAGACATTCCATCATACTTTTCTTATCATTGTTCATCAAAACCCAGCTTAATTCATTGAAAACAGCTCCACATTTGAGCCAAAATCCATTTCAGTTGCGCTCCCTGGACCATCGCACTATCTTCCACTATGAATTAGTATGCATAGAACCTCCTGACTAAAGTAAGTGTGATGCATCTCAGTTTTTGTGAAGCCTAGGTGTGATGATTGACTAAACTCTTTTTCCATCTAGAAATTAAGGGTTTTTGACCTGTTTTTAGTTTTGTTTGGTTGTTTTGCTGCAAATGAACAGTGCCTCTTTACTGAAGCTTACTTGTGTCACTTAGATCAGCCTCAATTACATTAGGATTAGTTAATGTTTTTGTGTATTTGTTAGCCATTTACAATCCTTTGTCGAAAAGTTGTTTTAGTCGATTTTTCGCTTTGGTACAAAAAGTTTCGTAATTGTCTTTTTTTGTCTAAAAGGGAAGTGTCGTAAATTCTTCCTTCCCTTGATAATCGATTGAAATTTTCTTTATGCATTTGATTTGATTTGTTTACATTCAAAGTTTCGAAATATTTTTTGTTCAAAATTGAAAGTGTTGTTTTTTTTAGTCTTCCTTTCTCTTTTGAGGAAGAAATTGTCAAAAATGTCATTTTGGGTGAAATATTTCAGATCTTTGCTGCATTTAGTTTTCCTTTTGGCATCTTTCACGTTAAGGAGAGTGTAAACAAATACATGCATTTGTATTTAGCATTTTTTTATTTGTGTGCGAAAAGATGATTTAGGGAAATGCACTAGTGTGTGCTCTTTTCTCTTTGCTTAAAATCATTGTTATCTTCCTTCCCTAGTAGCTAGGATTTTCATGCTCAAATAAACAAAGATTGTTTATCATTGTAGATTGAGTCTTAGGAATTTCATATCATCATCATGTGGTGAACCATTGAAAGGAAAACTCTAAACAAGATCAACTTTAAAATAAATTTCAATGAACCTGACAATGCTTTGGAACTTAACGCAACATATCTAGAGGTCTAGGCTAGTGACATATTCCAGCATCGTTAAAACTAGTGGCTATCATTTTCATTGAAGGTTGGGTGATTCCTCTTCCTTGATATGAAAAGTGCTAGCACGGACTTGTGCTCCCCGTACCGTCGCGTATATATTGGGATACCACAATAGGCTTAAATCCCTTATCCATAGGAAACTAGGTCTGCCACCTTATTGATCACAATGCACTGAACACAGAATTCAGGAAGATTGACTGCCATACATAAGTCCTTGGTAATTCATCTTTATTTTATCACCAAGGTATATATTGCAGTTTTTCGATTAGTTTGGTAATCCCTCTGTCTAGATTTTCCATAGTAGTCACTTTCGTTCCTTTTCGACTCTCTAAAAGAAAAATTCCATCTAAGCACTTGTCCTCTCAGGCTCATTAAAAATTGAAGGCAACTAGAGTCATATTTAGCTTTTTCTCGACTCTTTAAAACTAAAAAAACAAAGTTGTGTCCAAGTGCTGTTAAAATTAATTGAATGTGAATAATGTCCCTATTCTTTAGTTGATCTTAGGTTGAAACATATGGCAAAAAATATGGAATCAACTGATCAAGGAATCCATTTTGATGGGAATCCTGGTCCCTTTCCTTCTTTCGGAAATATTGGTGCTCCCTATATGGCTACATTGTCCCTTCCAGTATTTACCATTGGCTCGCCAGTATGGTTGTTTTCAACCTCCTTGGTTCAAAATATCATGATTTATCCGCAATCGAGTACACCTCCAACTGGAAAAAATAAACCTCCAGTTGATCCTAAAGTTGACCATTTTCCTTCTTCCTTATTTTTTTTTCCCTCCTCTTCCTCTTCGCTTGGTGAAAGTATTGATACTAGTAACCAGGTGGCTATGACGAAAAATAAAGGGAAGAAGAAGAAGAAGAAGCCAATTCAACAAGGGGGAAACCAAGAAACCATTACTTTGAATGCAACATCTGATGAAAATCCATCCATTAAGCATAACAAAGTCAAATATCCATGCAAACTTTGTGCGGGAGACCATCTTCTTCGAAATTGTCCTGATATTCCTCATATCTTGGAAGAATGGTCTTCCCGTTTACATCATTCTGTGCCATCAACTTTTGGGGATCATGTTGGTGACACACCATCAACTAGTGATAGTAAAGTTCATGGAAAGAAAGGAAAATTTAAGTTTCCATGTAGGTTATGTGAAGGGAATCACCCCATTAACCTTTGTCCCTATTTAGATGAAGGCAAGGAAGTGTTGGATAACCATCCTACTTCACCGCAACGACTTCCATCTGGTTACAGGAAAATCTCCCTGAATCCTTCACTAGTTGATGAACTGACTAACCTAAATCAATCGTCGGTCAAAACCACTCTCTCTGAAAGTGAATCCAATGAGTCTATACCCGACCCAAATCACTAGGTCAAGGCAAAATTTGACTCGATTTCACCTTCGGTAAATCACACCTTTCCCGAAGAGAGTGAATATGATACCATTCGAGTTCTTTTTGTTTCTTTAGATTCAAATGAGCTTATGGGAAATCCTACTATTCCATCAAGAAAAGAGGAAAATCCTCCCACTCCCGTTACTCAAGGGGTTAATACTCCCATTTCTACGGTACCCCCTCCAAGTATTCTAGTCACTTCCTTTGATTGGAATCGACTAGCAGGATTTCTCTTTCCTTCTTATGCGCCTTTCCAGATCATAGTACAAGTTTGTAAAATGATTGTATCTGGCACTATTATAGATGAAGGTGCATCAATGAGTATCCTTTCCTCAACTGCTTGGCAAGCACTGGGTTCGCCACCGCTTGTGCCTATTACACAGAATCTGTTGGGTTTTAATAGAGGAACCAGTCAACTTGTTAGGGATCCTTCCTCAGTTACCTATTACTTTGGGAAGGAAAACCATTTATCTGAATGTGATGGTAGTCCCAGGCCCTTTATATTACAATTTACTTCTTGGGCATGACTATGATTATGATATGGGAGCTATTATTTCAACACTCTTTCGCGTTATTTGTTTCCTGCATGAAGGCAAAATTATCACTATTGACCAGCTTTCATTTCTCGATCCAAATATAGATCCTAGTCAACCATCAATCCTAAATGGTCCATTTATACCAATAGTATCATCCCCACCACAGGTTAATTATGTGGCACCCTGTTCCATATCTACATCGACTAATGATCAATTCAGTGATGTTGTACATTATCTACTGGGGGCAATGGAACCAGATCTCTCCTTCATGAACACTTATGGGCTCTAAACAAGGAGTACAAGGATAATTCCTTGTCCTGTGTCAACCTCGTCAAAAAACGAAACAACTCCTATGAGGATAATTCCTGGTCTTGTGTCAACCTTGTTAAAAATGAAACCAAGGGTCTACGGGGATAATCCCTGGCCTTGTGTCAACCTTGTTAAAAAATGAAACCAAGGGTCTCTAAGGATAGCTCGTTGTCTTGTGTCAACCTCATTAAAAAATGAAACCAAAGGTCTACAAGGAGATTTCCTTGTCTTATGTCAACCTCGTTAAAAAATGAAACTAAAGGTATGAGCATAGTTCCTTGTCTTGTGTCAAGCTAATTTAAAAAAAAAAAAACAAGGTACCCTAAAGCAAACTTTTGTCTTCTTTTCAAGCTTTGATTCAAAAATGAAAAGAAAACTATAGAGTCCTCTTTAAACCCTTTTCATACTCGTTAAACATGAAAAGATCATCGAGCGCTTGTCTTTTCTAGCTCGTTGAAGTATTGGAAATGTCATCCCTTGTGTATTATTTTATCCTTTTTCGGACCTGAGGGATTACTTTACAAAAAATAACTTATGGAGTTTTCTTTTCGACCCTGTTGCGGAGGTAAATCCCCTCTATGGACAGAGGTGGATCCCACTAGCCCCACAGGGGTCTAGCAACAATCAATCACGCTGCATGCAAGTTCCTAGCTATATAAGTTAGAAGTCGATCAAGGAGACCAACCTGGGATCCAACGCTTGTTTGTTGTGGGGGGAAGTGTCGCTCCTGTCCTCTATCTCCGGTCGGTCGCTATCCACACATAGATACCTGCACAAGTGAAGAATAACCCACAACAAGCACAAAATCCAAAAACATACAGCTATGTACCAGTCAAGCAAGATACAATTCACATATCACCGATGTAACACATGAATGAAACCATAATGACAGTCGCTTTGCATTAAATAGAAATGAGAGAAGAAATTACACCACTTAAGGCTTGACACTGTAAAACTCCTCTAGCTGGGTGGGCAGTCAGTCCGACACGTCTTGCAAAATCACTTTCTCTCTCAACAATCCGGCAGCATAACCTTACTTTCAACTTTTAGCTCAAAAAGTATTTCTCTCACACTAGCTTGTTTGCTCTTTTGCTCTAGCCTCCAAAAA
>APFE030983815.1:174050-199560 GCA_000404065.3 Pinus taeda
TGTGCTCGAGTGTATGCTGAACTTTATTTCTTTTAATTATAAATTCTGATTGTGTAAATGCAGCAACTTTGACAACTCTACTAGACTACAATTATGCTTTACCATGTGAACTTGATATGTGTTATTCCATAATGCAAAAGGAATATCTAAGCCATTTTTCACAAAAATCCCATTATCTTAATCCTTTCGTAATATCTTTCCAATTTCATGGTTGAATTTTTATGTGATATCTAGAAAGAAAAATCTTGTCACCTTGCTCCTTCCATTATATCTTCCTAACTTGATAATTGTGAATAATAATTGAGCCATTTGGGCATTATCGTTGTCTTATTTGTCACTTAAAATGTACTTCTATACTAGGTAATTATGTATGTCGCCTCCCTCATTTGGATTTTTATCTGGTCTCCCAATTCATGCCCACTTGAAATTACTTGAATATGACTATTACAACGGTTATGTATGTGTGCTGAGAATTTCGTATTGAATTCATTTCTGTTGCAACATATAATCTTGCATTTTAGTTTATTAATTTCAGAATAAATGCATTAGATGACTTTTTTGGATGTTGATGATGAATATGAGAAATTAAACATCAGAATGAATCCTCCAATATCTATTTTTTTTCCCTTGGTCTATTTGTTCATTGTTGTGTGCTTTTATCAACTATAAATATCTTGTTCAACTATTGTCTTGTTCAAATGGGTCTCTGAGAATTACAGAAATGGAGTGGTTATGTGAGTTGTGAATGGATGACTCCATATATGGATTGCCTGGTTTGCAGCGGTAGTGAATGCTCAGTTTTTAGGCTCTAGTGTTACTTTGCGTAGAGGAGGTAAATGAATGTGTGGGAGTTGTTGACAGATATGGTTTCTCTATAATTTAGCTTTACATAAGAGTCATTGAGCAGTAGCCTTGTGAAGGCTTATGTTAGCATGTAGGTGTTTCTTAAGCTTGCAACAAGTCATTTAAACTAATAGAATGTAATACTAATCATTCATCAATTGAATTTATAAAACGAATCTAAGTTTCCATTTTGGATTTGGATTCCTTGACTTGTTTAGTTTTAATGCTTTTCAGGCATTGGCTATGTAAATATTGATCCAGTCTTGTTTCCAGAGTTATGTTGGCATTGATATCCATAATTGCATAATGGCATTTATCTCAATTCTGTTTTATTTCAAACAGGGTTTCAACTCACAACATTTCCCGTAAAAATGCAACACTCGTGAAGGTATTTTTCAAGTATTTCCAATTTTTAGTATGAAACTTGTATACTGAGTTCATTGAATCAAATATTGAATTGTAAATTGATTTGAATTGTAATTATGCTTTGCCTTGTAGGTTGGCAGTGCTAATAATCATGGCATTATTTTGGAAGTGGTACAAGTACTGAAATATTTTCATCTTGATTCTTACCATTTCTAAGGCTTACATATGTTCTGATGGAGGATGGTTTATGGATGGTGAATTTTCCATTTGGACCATAATTTGTTTTAGTGATTCAGTTGTAAAACCATGAATCAAATTGAGAGAACACATCTGGTAGTGCTAAATCCAATGTAACCTTCTTTTTTTCTATGACAATATTCCATGTAATAGACAAAGATGGAAACAAAGTTAGAGATGAACATGTTATTGAGTATATACAACAAGTATTTCTAGGTTTCTTTCTTTCCACAAATAGTTTCAGAGAGTGGCCATTTCCATTTAGGAATATCTTTCTAATTTTACCTATTTTGATTGCCATCCCTAGGAACTAATGCTTGCCCCTTTCCTTCAATGAGAAGATCTGTTGGAGTAAAGGTTGTTGCTGAACTCATAATAATTGAGTTAACAACAAGAGATAGGGCAGGCTTTCTTTGTGAAGTATTTGTGGGTCTCACAAACCCTAAATATAATGTTGTTGTGGTTGAGGTCTGGAATTGATGATTTTGAAAGGATTTCAAAGATCAAGCTTCAACTTTGCATTTCTCTAAAGGGGGATAATGAAAATATTGGTGCCAAGCCTGTTGTTTCTATGGTTATTTCTCATAAAGACAGGTGTCTACATCAAATGATGTTGACTGATCATGAATATGAAAGAATGCATAAAGGTAGTGTAGAGTCCAAGAGTGATCAAGTCAAGCCTGTATTGACTCTGCAAAATTTGGTTGAGAAAGCTTACTTAATTATTAATTTCAAGTGCAAAGAATGGCCAAAGCTTCTGTTTGAAATTGTATGCACTTTAACCGACATGGAATATGTAGTTTCGTGGCATTGTTGATGTTGAAGGACCTGATTCTTATCAAGTATAGATTTTGACACACCATGTTGCAGAGGTAAATCCCCTCTGCGGACAGAGGTGGATCCCACTAGCCCCACAGGGGTCTAGCAACAATCAATCACGCTGCATGCAAGTTCCTAGCTATATAATTTAGAAGTCGATCAAGGAACCAACTTGGGATCCAACACTTGTTTGTTGTGGGGAGAAGTGTCGCTCCTATCCTCTATCTCTAGCCGGTCGCTATTCGCACATAGATACGTGCACAAGTGAAGAATAAACCACAACAAGCATAAAATCCAAAAACATACAGCTATGTACCAGTCAAGCAAGATACAATTCACATATCACCGATGTAACACATGAATGAAACCATAATGACAATCGCTTTGCATTAAATAGAAATGAGAGAAGAAATTACAACCACTTAAGGCTTGACACTGTAAAACTCCTCTAGCTGGGTGGGCAGTCAGTCTGACACGTCTTGCAAAATCACTTTCTCTCTCAACAATCCGACAGCATAACCTTACTTTCAACTTTTAGCTCAAAAAATATCTCTCTCACACTAGCTTGTTTGCTCTTTTGCTTTAGCCTCAAAAAACTAGCCTGTTCATTATGGGGAGACAGGCTTTTATAGATAAAGGGAGAGGAGATATGCATTGTATGTGGACACATTCTGAGTTTTGGTAATGTCTCATAATAGCCATTGCCTTGGATAGAAAAGCCGAAACCCGGATGCTTTTATGGGCTTTTTCCTTCAAGGAACTGAGTGAGTCACAAGGGAAAAAGCATTCTAGCATGCGCTGGCCAAAAAATCATGCCTAAATTGTGTGGCGCGGGCCATGCTCTGGGACAGAGCGCTTATGGGCGCGCCCTCTTTGTAAGGACTGAACATTGGCGCGGGGTAATACACTGTGGGCCCGCGCTAATGGGAAAAAGGCATTTTCCAAGGCTAATCTTCAGAAGGTGTCTTCAGGGTTATTGAACTTCATACTCAGGAGGCCTCAATGCAAGTGTTTTCAAGTTATGTCACTGGTCACAAGTCCGTAAATGTGTCCTCCAATGTGTGACAGTGGGGGTGCGACAAGGACGGTGGCCAACGGTGACAAATTACTGCGTAACAGACCCTTTTCAAATTCTCTAAACATGAAAAGTACCGAGTTATCCTTGTCGTTAAACTTGTTAAAAAAATAGCGACAAACTTGTCCATCTAGAAAAGACTGTGTTTCACTGTCGCTAGACTTGTTAAAATATTAAATAGTGACAGGTTTGCCCGAAGGGTGAATTATAAAACAAGCATATGTTATCCTCCTCAAGCTTGACAAAAATAAAGAGGTATTGGTCAGCAATGATTGGGGAAAAAGGGAAAAAATTGAAGAATTTATGGTAGCAAGTCGCTCTTGAACATCACACTTTCACTTCATCTCCATTATTGAGTTGGGTTGGGTTATTCCATTCACCGGTCATCACACCATTGGTCTTTCATACCATCCATCTCTTGGGGTTAACGCTACCAATTCATCTCAGTGTCGCTGACATGTTGAAGAGAAGTTATTCAGTTGAGAAATCACCATCCAAATAATGTCTCATACACTGCAATACCTCCTACCTTCATTTTTTCATGACCACCATTCATGAACCTTGTGTTGTCAGTTTCGTTTTCACCTCCAGAAATCATTTGCTTCATTTCGTGTCATAAATGTGGAATACATCAAGGCCCTCCTACGACGAGTTGCTTCTTGTGGACATCAGCTCATTATCCAAGAAGTTGACTTAGAAACAACCCTTTCAGTGCTTTGAAGCTTGCATACATCAATAGTAAATTTCTCACTTCCAGCGACAGGTTGACATCAATCACCTTCGAACGAAAGATTTTGCATGGTGTTCGACATCAGATCATGTATTCACACCACGTGAATTGTACTGTAGTACCTTCATGATCATTATCATTATTGGTGATCCCTCTCGCATCTGTTAACAGCTCACATAATTGGCTGGTAATCAGGCGATGTCTTTCCATGTTCTACTTTATAACATCTCTTCACATGGTTTCACTTGTACATCAGGAGAAGATTGAACAAGTTTGAAGACCCCGGATCTAGTTTCATACATCCAGGTTGCGATATATTCAGGGATATAAAAAAATCAAATGTACAAAGGCTCTACACAAATGGTCATCCTAATCATGGATTGCGACTCTATATCTGTAGAATCATGAGTCTATATCTACAGTTGACTATCTGATCTTTGTACATGACATGAAATTTATAAATTTGAACATGGGAATGCTTCCCTCAGCTGGATCATGAAAATCATATTATGATGATGTTGTAGTATACCTAGGGGGACATCTCTCAATGGGGAGTCTCTAGCTCTATATAGGCCTCATACATACAATACCATGGATCATTACCATGGTTCCCTCAATACCATCTATCTAATGCCATGGGCCCATTACATTATTACTAACTACTTGTGGTCCCTTACATGATACAGGTTAACTACCTTATTTATTACTATGGCCTATCCCATTATTACATTATTCCCTTGGGTACCTCCCTTTGTACCCCATATTATCCCCCCTAGGTATACTATAGATGTATTGTATTGTAACTTATGCAGGTCACCTTCCAGTTTGAAACTTCGGATCCTCATGATAAAGTATTTCACCCGACATGAATATTTACGACCTCATGCTTTAGGGGACAATTGTTATAGACATATTTGGGCACATTAATCCCAAACTTACATGTCGATTTATTAGGTCTCATCAACCCCTAAAAGAGTTGTTTCATACCCTAAAGGAACATAGTCATCTGAATACATCATTCCCCAAAAATTCCATATGAGAAACCATCCAAAAATTGCCTAAATTGAATCATGTTGACTGCTCCACTGAAAAAGTGCAATGCATATTGAGTGGTACACTGCCAGGGTGTGATGCATACTATTTAGGCCTTCTATAGGGTGCGATGGGCAAGGACGGACAAATTTCTGGGATAGTTTGTTAGTTGGTTTCTCATGGAATCTTCTAGAAACTTTTCCTGTGCCACTTGCCTCTTTGAATTCGCCCAAATATGAATAAGGGATCTAGGAAATCTCCAATACCTTCTATTGTGGAACCAATTGTAATAAGTGGAATGACACTAATCAAACCCCATGGATGACTCATATGCTTACAAACACCTATAAATGGATCTCCAATCCAAGAGATCAGAAGGAGGGAACAATATGAATTGCAAGGAAGTGCCGATAGTTTGTAATTGAGGAGAGAGCATTGTATCCTTGTTGGTGTGATCTTGCTATTTCATAAGGTGAAAAAGGATTGAAGCTGGGAGGATGATGCTGGATCACACAACTGGGTTGTAATTCTCCTTTCTATTAATAAATCTCTTCAAGTTTTCTCCCATATGATTGTGCAATCGTGAATGTTATCATTTGTGAATGCTATCATTTGTTCATTATATATCTGATTCTGTAATGTTTATGTTGTAATAGATCATGACGCTTTGACGGTTCTTTGTTGTTGTACTTGTGAAGGTACTCTCCAAGTGTGTTAAGTACGAGAAGGAGTTGCAGGATCTACCAAAGGAGAAAGAGATCAAGCAAGGGATTAAGCGGAAGTTCCAGGTTGGTTCTATTATCTTTCTCTTATCTGTTACACATAAAAGAAATCATTGAATTGCTTTAAATTGTTGTTTCAAGGTTAGCTGCCAAACCTAGAGGGCTAGAATTCTTTAGGAATACTAGTTTTCCCAGAAACAAACTTCCAAGTCGAGTCTTTGACTAGATCTCGTAAGATCCCAGTCGAGTCTTTCACTTAATCTCGTAAAAGAACCTTCATTCCACCCACTTGATAGCCATGAGTAGTCTACTTAGGTGAATGTAATGAAGCTTTGGGGGCATGCACCTAATGGTAAAGATAAGTTTCCCTATAGGTTATGTGATTGGTATATCACACCACTCACCTTTGTCTATCTAGACGAAGCCAAAGAGGTGTTGGATAACTGTCCTGCTTCATTGCAGTGACTTCCATCTGGTTACAGGAGACTCTCCCTTTCATCATGTTGGGGGCATGCAAACCATTTTCAGGCATAGTTTTTTTTTTCATTTCGAGCTTGTGTAAAAATGAAACTGAATCCAAGCATAATTTTTTCATTTCAAGCTTGTGTAAACATGAAACCGAATCCAAGCATAGTTCCCTATGGTTCAAGCTTGTCTAAAAATGAACCCATTTTTAATTTTTAACCCTTGTGATTTCCATTTTGTTAGCCTTTTAGGCCTTGGTTTTTTTTATCTCATCACCACCATCTCTTTGGCCAATCATACACTTTCACTTGGTTGTTTCACCCTTTTTTGAGGAACAACTGCAACGAGTGGTCTTATTAGCCAGCCTCTTCACATAAATCAACATGTTTTGAGAAGTTCCAACATCAGCAGAACCAGTTGCTACCCTAGACACCACTTGTTCCTCAAAATAGAGTCCTCTTTAAACCCTTTTTAGACTCTCTAAACATGAAAAGATATTCGAACGCTTGTCTCTTTCAACTTGTTAAAGTATTGGAAACGTCATCCCTCCTGTATTACTTTATCCTTTTTTTGGACCTGAGGGATTATTTTAAGAAAAAGAACTTATGGATTTTTCTTTTCGTCCCTTTTCAAACTCTCTAAACATGAAAAGGACCGAGTTATCATTGTTGTTAAACTCATTAAAATAATAGTGATAAACTTGTCCATCTAGACAATACCAAGATTCAGTGTCGCTAGACTCGTTAAAACATCAAATAGTGAGAGGTTGCCCGAAGGGCGAATTATAGAACAATAATATTTATCCTCCTCAAGCTTGACAAAAATAAAGAGGTGCTAGTCAGCAATGACTGGGGAAAAATGGGTAAAACTTGAAGAATTTATGGTAGCAAGTCGCTCTTGAACATGATACTTTCACTTCATCTCCATTATTGAGTTAGGATGAGTTATTCCATTCACCGGTCATCACACCATTGGTCTTTCATACCATCTATCTATTGGGATTAACGCTACCAATTCATCTTAGTGTCGTTGACATGCTCAAGAGAAGTCATTCAGTTGCGAAATCACCATCCAATTAATGTATCATACACTGCAATACCTCCTACTTTTATTTTTTCATGACCACCATTCCTGAACCTTATGTCGTTAGTTCGTTTTCACCTCCAGAAATCATTTGCTTCGTTTCATGTCGTAGATGTGGGATACATCAAGGCCCTCCTATGATGAGTCGCTTCTTGTCAACATTATCTCATTATCCAAGAAGTTGACTTAGAAACAACCCTTTCAGTGCTTTGAAGCTTACATACATCAATGGTAGGTTTCTCACTTCCGGCGACAAGTTGACATCAATGGCCTTCGACCGAAAGATTTTGCGTGGTTTTCGACATCGAATCATGTATTCACACCACGTGAATTGTACTATAGTACCTTAAGGATCATTATCATTATCGGTGATCCCTCTCGCGTCTATTAAAAGCTCACATCATTGGCTAGTAATCAGGCGATGTCTTTCCTTGTTCAACTTCAGAACATCTCTTCACATGGTTTGACTTGTACATCGGGCAAATATTGAACGAGTTTGAAGACCGCGAATCTAATTTCATCCATCCAGGCTGTGATATATTCAAGGATATAAAAACATCAAATGTACAAAGGCTCTACACAGATGGTCATCCTAATCATGGATTGCAACTCTATATCTATAGAATCACGGGTCTATATCTGCAGACGACTATTTGATCTATGTACATGAAATGAAATTTATAAAGATGAGCATGGGAACGATGTTATCGGGAAATCTAGTGTCCACTCGGAGCTGCTAGTCCCACTAAGACGAGTAGCTATCTTAGAAACAAACAAAGTAAAACTACTTTCGCTTTCCTTTATGAGAAGTAGATAGGAGGGGAATAAAGGAGACCAACCTCTATCTTGCGCTTGGTTCCTTGTTTGGTTCCTCTCCCTTCTAATAGATCTTTGTTGCTCCTTCTTCACTTTCCTAGCTTCAAAGATCACTTGAGGAATCAAAGCAACATAATACTATCGAAGAACAGAGATCCACAATCATAAACAATATAAGACTAGATATATATTGACCACACAAATGCATATATCATCAAACATACAAGAATGTGGAGGAAAAATTGAATAAGTTTATTAATATCAAGAATAGCAAAGAAGATTACAACCCATTGTTCTAACCCAGTGTCATCCTCTCAGCATGAAAGCCCTTCTTCACCTCATGAAAAGCTTAGATCACCCAACACTATGATATTGCACCAGGAAACCAACAACACTTCCTTACAAGATACAAGATTCCAGCCCCTTGATCTCTGTGATGAGGGATCCATATATAGATGATTGTAGGGGGGTGAGTCAACTTTTGGGATTATGATTAGTTTCCTCTCTCTGATAGTTCTTGATTCCACTTGGAGATTGATGATCTATTACTCATCCCTAGGCGAATTTAGAGAGGCAAGTGTCACAGGAGAAGTTTCTGGAAGATTCCATGATCATCCATCTTGCAAACTGTCTCTTCCATTTGTCCATCCTCGCCCATCGCACCCTACAGAAGGGCTTTCTAGTATGCATCACACCCTTTACACTGAGCAGGTGAGATGCATCGCACCCTCTGCACTTGGCATTCTGTATGGTCCAGTTTTGACTAGTTCTGAGCAGTTTTCTGTGGAGAACTTCTGGGAGATGATATAATTAGCTGACCTTGTTCCTTTAGGGTGTGAAGAAACACTTTTAGGGACTTAGAAGCCCTTGGTTTATGGACATTTATGATTGGGGTTGCAGTGCCAAAAAATGTCTATAACAGTTGCCCCCTAAAGAATGAGGTCATTAATCTTTTGATGTCGAGTGAAATGCTTTATCATGAGGATCCAAAGTTTTTTCGAGCTAGAAGGTGACCTATAATAAGATACAATACTATAAATTATCTTCATAATATTCTTCATGATCTAGTTGAGGCGGGCATTCCCATGCTCAACTTTATAAATTCATTTTTATGTACATAGGACAGACAATCATCTGTCTAGTAGACTGATGATTCGGACGGAGTCATCATCCTTTGATTCGGATGATCATCTGTTTGGAAATGATGTACATTTTATGTCTTTATATTCTCGAATATATCGCAGCCTAGATGGATGAAACTAGATCCGGGGTCTTCAAACTCATTCAATCTTCACTCGGAGTACAAGTCAATCCATGTGAAAGATGTTCTGGAGTCAAACATGGAAATAAATCGCCTGGTTACCAGCCAATGATGTAAGTTGTTAACAGGTACGAGAGGAATCACCGATAATGATGATGACCCTCAAGGTACTACAGTACAATTCGCGTGATGTGAAATGGGACTTGGCGTCGAACACCACGCAAAATCTTTCGGTCGAAGGCCATTGATGTTAACCTGTCGCTAGAAGTGATAAACTTTCAATTGAGGCATGCAAGCTTCAAAGTACTAAAAGGGTTGTTCCTAAGTCGACTTCTTGGATAATGAGCTGATGTCGACAAGAAGCGACCCGTCTTAGGAGGGCCTTAATGAATCCCACATCTACGACATGTTAGCACCTAAATCCGCCTTAGGCTGAAGGAAGGCAAAATTTAGGGTAACCACAAACCACGCTCAGTCTGGTAGCTAGCCCTACCAGAACAGGAGAGGCCTCTCTCCGAGTCACACTCAGTGAATAAGTGAATGAAAAGGCCTGAGATGACTTACAGTGAACTACTTGTCTTAGGCTAGTAAGTGAAAATGAAGATAAGAAGTGATTTTCATGAATGACTGTGTTTTTGGGATGTTATGGGACCACTGGACCTCAATGACCAGAGAACTTAATACAAAGGCATGGATTATTTCATGAGGCAAGGTAGGCGGAAAGCATAGAAATTTAGTTTTAAGATATGGCGGAATGGAGAGATTGATTAAGAGGGTGAAAAGGGCATGGACAACATGAATCCTTTTCAACAGAAGAATGAACACCATACATGAAATTTTCCCACAGGCGGAGAAATGAAATTGAATTCTACCTTAACTAACTTAGAAAATTTCAATGGAAATGAATATGAAATGAGCTATGAAACATAACAAGATACATATGAAACATAAGATATACATTTGCTACACTCACAACCACATGAATCGCATGAAACAAAGCCACTGCCTTTCATTAATCCTCTGTAAAAAATATACAATGCAGAAATAGAGTTTCTTTCCCACAGTCTCCCAGAAGTTACAAGCCAACCAACCCTTTGCAAATGGTTTGCATACAATATATAGAAAGTTATATGAAGAGATAGAACGCCCAAGGGTTGGGGAGTTACTCGAATCATTACAAACTGAAGGTGGAGAGCCAAACAACAACTATAGGTGTAGCGCCACAAACATGACAAATGGCCTGGGTGGCCCTTTGCCTTCCTTTGCCACTTGGATAACTGACCATCTGGAGTGAAAATACTTATAAAAATGCCTTAGGTGCTGAAAAACTAAAGTGCATATGAGTGGGCCCACTTACAAAAAGTCGGGAAGCGAAATTTTGCGAAATGGAGGCATTCTTGCCTTTTTTCCTATATGCGCCGCGCCCCTTTCCTATATGCGCCGCGCCACTTTGAGGCCAGTTTTGAGGCACTTTCCGGAGTCCATAATGTGCCCAAGTGTGCTCGTTGGAAATCCTATCCTGTCTACTTTCCAACCCAAGTGGAATTTTTGAATTTGGAGCTTATTTGGCCCTCCTAATCTTCATTCTCCCAAGACTGCTTCCTGTGTGTCAAAATAGGGGCAGTGAGGCCATTTTGGAGTGTATTTTGCCCTTTTGGTGGCCAAGATCTTCTCCAAATTTCTTGCTCCTAGTGCTAGTAATTTTTATTTTGCATGCCGAATCCAAAAACGCAAACCATTTTTCATTTGGAGCTCCCAATCTTACGCGTTGCGCCAGTGACGCGGCGCATATAGAGAAAAAACCTGTTTTTGTGCCAAAAATTTGTCATGTGACCAAAATTTTCCCAAATTCCTTGAAACTTGGGTTGGAGGTCCTCTATGAAGTGATATGTTGTGCCAAGGAAGCTTTAGCCAAGATTCGAAGCCGATCTTTCTCTTTTGCCTCTTTTGCTTCCTTTGTTGCTTTGCTCAATTTAGCCTTCAAGCTCCTTATTCGGGCCTTTGCGCTCATTTTCCGTGCCCTGTAATGACAAGCCATCCTCCTCAGTATGGTAGTGTCCCTGTTTTCCTTCTCCATCTTTTTCTCCAAGTGTAGATTGAGCCGATCCAACCAAGACTCACGATCGTTGTTGATCGATTGCTCCAAGGTAGTGAACTCGATCCCTCTCTGCTGGACAGCTTGTCGATTTTCACGAATGCTTTGCAGCTCCATGATCGTATGTTGGTCCTCAAGCTGTTTCTTTCTCTGCTACAGATACTTGATGACCCATCTAACCCTCTCGAAATTTAGTATCAAGTCTTTGATCTCTGTGTCCTGCTCCTGAATGGTCATCCTGAGTTTGGCATTTTCTTCCTCTGTCTCTTCATCCGGAATGAGGATGACATCGGTCTCTTGTGCACCTGATGGCCCCTCATCATGCACGGGCTCCTTGCCCTTGTCCAATACCTGTGTAGTCGATGCCGGAAGCAAGGCTCCTTCCACCCCGGGTGGAGATAACACTCGCTTTGCTGCTGCGAATAAGTTCCTACTCCCTTTCTCATATGTCACCAAAAATGGCATGATCGTGGTCTCATGGCACTCATGCTGATAAGAAGGACCCAGCTCCTGCTCGAGCTCTGATAGTATCTGTGATGTGCTGAAGAATTCACGGGAGATGAAGTCCTCCCAAGCAATTCCTTGCAATCCCAACTGATGATCTACCAAAATCCGAATAAGAGCGAAGTGATAGACACTATTAAGCTACTGTTGAGGGGTCTTATGCAGCATGAAGGTGTTCATCCTCTCTATATTCCTGCATATGAAAAATGGGAGGTTCATCATCCTCACCCTAGTAAAGTGCATGAGCAAGCGGATATGATAGGCATATAGTCTAGAGAACCTCCCCTCACAGCTTAAGTATTTCATGATCAATCTCATGAGCGGAGCATACTCATTCTTCAAGTATCTGAAGGGAAATACTCTTGTGAGCTCATTCAAGAATCTGGTTTTAATGTAAGGCTCATAGTGTTGCCTTTCCACCTTCTTCTTCTTATGCCACTGCTCCCCAACATTTGGTATACCTGTTGCCAATGATATAGCTTCGGGTTTCAAGGTGAAAGTGACCCCGGCCAAGGTAGACTGACCTCCATGTAGATGAAGCACAAATAACCGGGCCAACTCATGATGAACTCTGACATTTGTCACCCTTTGACAAAATTTGAAACACGATAAGTGCTGGAAGGATGCCATGGCAAGAGGGCATGCTTATAACTTGGTGAGGCTAGTGGGTTCATCCCTAACATGTTTGCCACTCTTGTGGTGTCTCCTGGGAGCCTGCTCTTCTAAGGATGAGTCACTCTGTGTCTCCCTCTCATACTCGGACGAATGCGGTGATGACATGAATGCAATGTGGGCTGCGATTAGGCTGCCCCTTTGATGATGGTGTGAGGCTGGGTGTCTTTGTAGTATCTGTTACCAAGGGGAACAAATGAAACAGGGAATTTTAGGAAGGGAGTGATGAAATGGGGATAGGGGTTATAGGGAGAAATTTGCTAAGGATATGGGAGGATTTTGGGTATTTTGATGGGGTAGGGTTTGGGGGTTTTGTGTGGACCAAATAGTGGAGGGATAGGGGAGGGGGTTTGGTAGTAGTTTAGGGTAGGGATTTTAGGAAAAATGAGAGAGGGAGGATGGGAAAAGTGATGGGTGAGGGGAAAAGGTGAGTGGAGTGAAACCTTGGCACTTAACAAGACATTTAAACAACCCTAGCCATCAATTTCTTGGCGATTTCTCATGGTCAATTTTATACATTTGGTGGCATTGAAATATCTCTATAAACACCCATCATTGACAAAACTTGATGAGCAAGTGATTTTAAAGAGCTTACCTCTCAATTTGATAGGCTTCACCAAAATTTGGGAGCATTTTGGCACGTTTTGGGTGCTTTATCTCTGTGCGCCGTGCCCCTGTCTGTGTGCGTTGCACTCCTGTTTGTGTGCGCCACACTCCGGGTGTGCGCCGCACTTGTTATGGGCTTGAACGGTGGGCAGGTGCTGTGTGCACCATGCCCTTATCGTCACCTCCAACCGACCTCTAGCTCCTTGTTTGCTCCTCGGACTGTATGCGTTGCGCGCAAAGCCTAGTGTGCTATGCTCTGGGTATGCACCGCGCTCTCAATAAGCTTACACTGTGGGCAGGCTGCGTGTGTGTCGCGCCCTCTGTGTGCACCGCACTCCTGGTTATATGTGCCGCGCTCTCCAAGGTTGCCTCCAACTCAGTCAATCGCCCACCAAAGCACACTCACGCCTTTCTAACACTTCTTCAAGACTTTTAATGGCACAATGCATTTGTTTATGACCAAAATTTGTATATATAGCCTTGGAAGAGATGGGTTTAATTTTTTCCTCTTCAAAAACCCACTTTTCTAATGTTTGAGTTTTGCACTTTTTCATTGACTTTAAAACACACTAATTTTCACTTTCCCTTTGAAATTTTAGCTCGAATGATGCAATTTTCGGCACTCTTTGTGGGGGTTGCAAGACAAGACATGTGGTCATGAAGACCATGACTGCATCTAAAAAAATCACTTGACTTTTTTTTTTTTAAAATTTTGCCATAAATGACACTGTTTGACTGTTCTTCAAAACAGAGTTTTGAAGAAGAGTCGGAGTCTATCCACATGACGATGAAGCTTTCTAAACCATAACTATGTAAGGTCCTCACTCTAGCCTAAATGGCTCTATTGGACATGTTCAAGTACCAAATTGATGAATTCTTAGACCTAGACCTCGAAATGACCTTTGTCCTTTAAAGGACCGGACCTTGACTGTCATGGACTTTGATGATGATTGACCAAGACCTGAGCCAGCAGGAGCCAAACATAAGGGGGGGAAATGACTAATTACCTTCTTCATCAAATTACGGCATGCCCTTAGTGGAATGCAACTGGGAGAACGGAGCGGGACACCTAATCATGAAATGCATAAAGAGTTTTGATCTCTGACGGAGGACTGACCATACCGACTCTAACATTGGCTCTAATGGGGGATGGTAGCTCCTGTGGAGGTGCTAATAATAGCAGATCTCTAGAGGAGCTAGACAGTTCCTTCATCCATTGGGATATGGAGTCATCATTTTGATAAATAATACCGGACTCTGACTCATCTATGAAGCTGAAACGACAAAAAAAAAAAAAAAAACCTGACTCAAACTTGACATTAAAATGACTTAAAGACTAATTTGAACAACTCTAACGAAACTGAAATAAAATGCTATTTACAATGACAGTGGAAGAAGTGTTTGATAACTTATAAGTGGTACCGCTTGAGCAGCCGACCATTGATCGGCCCTCCTGGACAATCCTCTCTGTTTATTTCCTTAAGAAGAAAAGCATTCTGCCCCCGATATGCTGCGATCTTGAAAGGACCTTTCCAAAGGTTCTCGAACTCACCGTGCTTGCCTTTCTCCTCATTTCTTGCATCCCACTTCAGCACTACATCATCCACCTGAAATTTATCCACCTTTGCCTTTCTATCATAAATTTTCTTGATTTTCTCCTGCAATTTGGATGTGTTCTTGAAAACTTCTTCTCTGGTCTGCTACAAGTGGACCATTTGATTCAGCCTCCTTTGCATGGGATCTTCTTCATTTCCGGCTTCCTGAAGAAGTTTGACAACTGGGGCAGTGAGAGAGGAAGGAAATACTGTATCAACTCCATAAACCAACTCAAATAGTGACGTACCTATGGACTTCTTCTAGCTGACCCGATCTGCCCAAAGCGCATTTACCAACCTTTTATGCCAGCTCTTCTTGTTCATTTCCAGCAGCTTCTTGATTATGTTGACCAATGATTTGTTTGAATATTCCGCCAATCCATTGCCTTGCAGATGATAGGCAATTGAATGACCCAAAATAATGTGATATTTATGACAAAATTCTACCATCCGCTTTGATTTGAAAGCTGCTGCATTATCGGTGATTGGCTTGTTCGAACAACCGAAGCGAGACAAGATGTTATTTTCGAGGAATGAAATGATCACCGTATCTGTAGCTTGTCTAGTGGGGATCGCGTCAATCCATTTTGTGAAGTAATATGTGGCTGTGAGGATCCATTTATGCTGTCCGGCAGAAGCAGGATGAATTTCGCCAATGAAATCCAACCCCCATTGCTGAAAAGGGGCACTCACCTCTATGGGCTTGGGTGGTAGAGGCTGTAACTTTTCCTTTCCTTCTGAAATTTGACACTTATGACAGTGCTTAACCTTCTTATATACATCAGCAAACAATGTCGTCTAATAGTACCCTGCTCTCAAAATTTTGTTTGCTGTTGACTTCCAAAAGAGGTGACCTCCACAGTCTCCTTGGTGGCAGTCCTCCATGACTTACTTTGCTTCCTTTTCCACCAAACAATTTAACAAAACTCCACTGGGATCTTTCCAATACAGTGTTGAATTAAGAATGCAAAACTTGGTAGCCTTGAACTTAAGTGTTCTCGCTTTGTTTCTAGTCATGCCGGGTGGAGGTGACAAATTTTTGAGCACATATATGATATCAGAATATCATGGAGAAAGAGAAAACATTTCAGATATCTGAATTGGTGGTCCTTCATCATTCTCATCAGACAAAGCAGCGATCAGATTTATGTCCAAAGCATGCAAGTTTGATTCATCCATTAGCTTCGCCAATCCCTGTCCTTTCACCAGTTTTTTGGGCTTCATTTCTATGTCATATTCCAGCAAGGCTGCAATCCACTTGCCTCTTCTTCCTTCCAGATCAGCCTGCACTAAAACATCCTTTACAGCAACGTTAGGAACATAGGCCAGAACGTGAGAATGTAGAATATACACCCGGAAATCTTTCAATGCCTTCACAAGTGCAAGAGCCTGCTTTTCAATGATGTTATACTTTAAAGCCGCATCTCTTATAGCTCTGCTAAAAAATGCAATGGGTCTTTCATGTTCATCTCTTTTCTGCAGTAATACTGCTGCCATAGTATGCTTCGAAGCAAATGAAAACAATATGAAATCCTGAGTATAGTCCGAGCTTACTAGAACTGGTTCTGAGGAAAGAGCTAATTTGACCAAATTGAAAGATTTAATCGCCTCTTCTGCCCATTTCATTTGGCTGTCCTTCTTAAGCATGTTTGTCATTTCTTTTAGATGCTCCGCGAGATTGGGTACAAAGCGGCGGAGGAAGTTCATCTTGCCATTAAATGATTGTATCTCCTTTTTATTCTAGGGCAGATCTATTTTCTGAATTGCTTGCACACATGCCGAGTCAATACAAATGTCATCCTTGGATATAATGTGTCCAAGTAGTTTGCCTTCTTCCATGGCGAACAATCTCTTCTTTGGATTTAGCGACAAGCCATATTGTCTGCACTTTAGGAAGACATTTTTAAGATGGTACATGTGCTCTTCATCATATTTAGAAAACACTGTCAAGTCGTCCAAATACACCACCAAAAAGACATCTTTCTCGTTTGCAAAAGCCAAGTCCATAGCACGCTGAAATGTGGCACCCGCATTCTTCAAACCAAAAGGCATTTTCGCATAATGAAAGGTCCCCCATGGAGTGGTGAACGCGGTCTTGTCTCAGTCATCCTCATGGATAGAAACTTGGTTATATCCGGAATAACCATAAAGAAGTGACATGCGAGATGCCCCCACTACTCGCTGAAGTATATGGTCCATTTTGGACAGTGGATAGTTATCCTTCAATGAGACTTTGTTAAGATTTCTGAAATCGATGCATAAGAAAATCTCCCCTGTATTTTTCCTTACAGGTACCAAGTTGGAGATCCAATCTGAAAATCTGATTGGCACAATGATCCCTGATTTGTACAACCTGTTGATCTCCTTTTCAATAGATGGCAGCAACTTTGGATTTAGCCTTCTCAACTTTTGTCTGAATGGTTTTTTATTAGGCTTGATGGGTATAGTGTGCTGAATTATATTGGTGTCATACATCTTTAAATCAGAATAGGCCAAGAAAACACATCTGCAAATGAAAACATCAAACTGAATATTTGTCCTTGATCTTTGGTGGCAATGTTTTGGACAATTTTACCAATTTAGGATTTGCAGCTGTCCCGATATTGACCTCTTCCACACCCTTCTCTTTTGGTTGCAATGTTGGCTTGCGGACTACATCATCCTGATCGAAGAGTTCTTCTAGAGGTATCCAGCCTTTGGGAATAATGTTATTCTTCAGCTGTAACACGTCCATTTCATTGATCTGCATTTCATCTGTACCATTGCCTTTTCCATCATCATTTTCTTCATCAATTGAGGTCTCTTTAAACTTGCCTTTGTTTTGTAGAAAATCATCAATCTCGTCATCATCTTGGAACACTTGCCAATATCTTTGATTGTCTAGAATGGTTGGACGGTGCTTGACATGGATTTCGAATTTGTTACTAGAGTTCATTCGGATCTTCAAACTACTTGTTGCCTTAGCAAGAGCATCGGCTATGCTATTTTGTATGAAAGGCACGCATGTCAAGCTGTATTCTGAGAATAATTTCAAAATTTCTAGGATTGCGTTACGGTAGGCCCGCATCCTAGGATGCTTTGCTTGATATTCGCCTCTAACCTGCTTGATAACCAATTCGGAGTCGCCATATACTGAAATCCTCTTAGCATTCAGCTTTCTAAGAATCTTTAGGCCAGCAATCAGAGCTTCATACTCAGCTTCATTATTTGAACATTCAAAAGCCAACTTGTAAGAGCATACCCATACGTTACTAGAGACCTTGTTTGGGGTGGAGAAGGGATTGCGTACCCAAATTCCTATTCCAGCGCCATCATTTCCTATTGCTCCATAAAAATCCATGGTCCACAAACCTTCCTCCTCCTCTTGCAAGTGCTGGAAATATGTTTGTTGTGCCTTGCCTGCTTGCTGTCCATTGCTTTCAGCTGATTGCCCAATGGTGTTTTGTTGTTCTTGTTCCTCTTTCTTCAAAACTTCTCTGAAATTTTATGTTATTTCTGGAATATCATCTGCTTCTACCAACTGACTATCTATATCATTTAAACTATTTGAATACAAACTAAAAGACTCTAAATCTGTATGTACATACTTAATAGGATGATTTATTGGTTTCTCCTTGCCTGTGATCATGTACTTCATTTTTTGTTCCCGACATAATTTTCTCATTTGTCCAAATACTGAAATCGTTGCATAGGAGAAATCTATCTGTAGTGTCCCTTTTAGTTTCGCTACCCAAGACCTGGAAAGAAGCATGCCAAACCTTGGAGGAATGTATGCCACTATAATATCCATCAAAACATTCTTCATGGGGAGCTGATCCAAACTCACAACCAAGTCTTTGATGAGACCTATACATCTTACCGTGCTGGAATTGAACGAATAGAGATCATGATATTGCCGAGTGATGTCCAGACCAAGCTTGTCCATGATTGCCTTGGGCATGAGATTGTGAGAGGCTCCGGAATCGAACATGGAATTATGTAAAACAAAATCATGCAACCTTAAATTGATGTATAAAGGTGGCACATTGCTGTAATGAGATTCGCCATTTGATGCTGGCCCAAAAATCATTTCAGGTTTATCATCTTCGACATTCATCATGTCGGACATTGGGTCCAAATTTAACATTTTAGATACTTGTCCTTTATAACTGTTGTTCTTCAATATTTCAATCAAAGGGATGGATATTTTTAGTTTGGAAATCTCATTCTCTAAATTGAAAGCGGGAATCCTTTGCACCTCTTTGACCGAGATTTCTTTCCTCTCCCTTTCTTTCGATGTAACTTGCTAATGTGTTGGTTCTGCTGATGTTGATTTGATGCTCTCTGTCTCAACCACCTCCTTTCCTTTCCTTTGTGTACCAGCTGAATCATTCTTTGGCACTTCAACATCCTTATTTTTTTGAATGGGTCTGACTGGCACCTCCCTGTTTCTAAGTGAATATCGTTGTTGTTGGGCGGACAAAGCATTCATGTAGCCTCTTTGGTATTCATCTGATTGCTCTTCCAAGACGGTGTCGCTTGCTAGAATGAAATCTCCATCTTTGTGTGCAGCTGAATTCTCTGCATACTCCTCCTCTTCAGTGAGAGAAGTAGGCAAATCGTCAGGAGTAAAGAGATGATTTTCTTCACCTATTACATTCCCGTCTTCATGTGATTCCGATCCATGCACAAAATTTTGCTGCAAAGGTGTTTGTACTGGTTGTTGTGCAATTGGCTCTTGAGCTCGCTGATCTCTCTGTCTTATCCTAATATATGGTTGTTGCTGGCCACAAAAGTTAGGATTTCTAACCTGTGGCTCCAGTTTGTCAAGTTGAACTCTCTCAAGCATCTACTCTACCTTCCGAAGTAGCTAATCTACTGAGGAAGATTCTTCCTTTGCAGTGATCTTCTTTTCTGCTTTTGCTCTAGCCCTCTTGGTCAGTAGATTTGCTTCAACGCTGACTGCTATCTTCTGCATGTCTTCCATTTTAGCCGGTTCTCTTTCTCTCAATTGATAAGCCATATCAGCATCAAAACCATTTGGAAACTTCAACATGGCTAGTCCCACGGGTGGCCTTAGATTATCTGGAATTTCATTATACATGGTATTAAATCTAATGCAATAATCTTGAACCGACTCACCAGCGTTTCTCTTGATTTGCTCATATTCGGAAAGAATTTGAAGAGGGTTTTTTTCACTTCCCAGTGGTTCAAGAATTGTCTTTGTAGGTTTGCCAAGGTAGCAATACGTGTAGCTAGTAAACCTCTGAACCATTTCCTTACTTCACCCGCAAATGTTTGTACAAAAAGTCTCATCGCTACATTTTCCGCATCTATCTCATGAAGTTCATAAAAGTCTACCATTCTGTCCACATGTTGCTGCATAGTAATGCCATTAGGAGTGCCATCAAAGAATGGGATTTTTCTTTGGTAATCAACGGGCATATCATCTAAAATTTGAGGCAAAACAAGCGGTGCGAAACGTGCAGCCATCACTCTTGGTGGATTTGTCCTCGAAGGTGTTGGAGGAGGGTGCACAATTTGTAAGGGGCTAGCAATGGGAGTTTGAAGCTGAGCTATTATGTAGTTATCAATAGACCGATTAGCCCTTTCCGTCTCCAAGTCTACAAGAAACTGTGTATTGTGGACAGTAGAGTCAACCGCTCTTTCGGACTTGGTTTCAAACAACGATAATTCAAACTGCTAGTCAAACTCTAGCTCTTCAATATACTCAAAAATGTCCGGGCATGAATGAGATTTGAGCACGGGAAATATAGAGCTTTCTTGACGACGATTTCTTGAAATCAAATTGGGATTTTCGTAGATGAGCGGAGGGTCTAGATCTGGATTAGCTTTGTTATAACTTTGAGAAGCCAGCATGCTATTGAGAAAAATCAAAGGACACAACCTACTTTACATAAGCCTATCAAATCCTAAACTTATCATCCAGATGCTTAGAATTATTAAGAAGCAAGGGGATTTGATTTCATCCCCAGTGGAGTCACCACTATGTTAGCACCTAAATCCACCTTAGGCTGAAGGAAGGCAAAATTCAGGGTAACCACAAACCATGCTCAGTCTGGTAGCCAGCCCTACCAGAACAGGAGAGGGCTCTCTCCGAGTCACACTCAGTGAATAAGTGAATGAAAAGGCCTGAGATGACTTACATTGAAATACTTGTCTTAGGCTAGTAAGTGAAAATGAAGATAAGAAGTGATTTTCATGAATGACTGTGTTTCTGAGATGTTATGGGACCACTGGACCTCAATGACCAGAGAACTTAATACAAAGGCACAGATTATTTCATGAGGCAAGGTAGGCAGAAAGCATAGCAATTTAGTTTTAAGATATGGAGGAATGCAGAGATTGATTAAGAGGGTGAAAAGGGCATGGACAACATGAATCCTTTTCAACAGAAGAATGAACACCATACATGAAATTTTCCCGTAGGCAGAGCAATAAAATTGAATTCTACCTTAGCTAACTTAGAACATTTCAATGGAAATGAATATGAAATGAGATATGAAACATACCAAGATACATATGAAACATAAGAGACACATTTGATACACTCACAACCACATGAATCTCATGAAACAGAGCCACTGCCTTTCAATAATCCTCTATAAAATTTATACAATGCAAAAACAAAGTTTCTTTCCCACGGTCTCCCATAAGTTACAAGCCAGCCAACCCTTTGCAAATGGTTTGCATACAATATATAGAAAGTGCTATGAAGAGATAGAATTCCCAAGGGTTGGCGAGTTACTCAAATCATTACAAATTGAAGGTGGAGAGCCAAACAACAGCTACAGGTGCAGTGCCACAAACATGAAAAATGGCCTGGGTGGCCCTTTGCATTCCTTTGCCACTTGAATAACTGATCATCTGGAGTGAAAATACTTATAAAACCGCCTTAGGTGCCGAAAATCTAAAGTGCATATGAGTGGGCCCACTTACAAAAAGTTGGGAAGTGAAATTTCGCGAAATGGAGGCATTCTGGCCTTTTTCCCTATATGCGCCGTGCCCCTTTCCTGTATGCACCACGCCCCTTTGAGGCCAGTTTTGAGGCACTTTCCGGAGTCAAAAATGTGCCCAAGTGTGCTCGTTGGAAATCCTGTCTTGTCTACTTTCCAACTCAAGTAGAATTTTGGAATTTAGAGCTCATTTTCCCCTGCAAATCTTTATTATCCCAAGACTTCTTCATGTGTGTCAAAATAGGGGCAGTGAGGCCATTTGTGAGTGTATTTCTCCATTTTGGTGGCCAAGATCTTCTCCAATTTTCTTGCTCCCAGTGCCAGTAATTTTTATTTTGCATGCTGAATCCAAAAATGCAAACCATTTCTCATTTGGAGCTCCCAATCTTACGCGTCGCGCTGCTGACACAACGCGTATAGAAAAAAAACCTGTTTTTGTGCCAAAAATTTGTCGTGTGACCAAAATTTTCCCAAATTCCTTGAAACTTGGGCTGGAGGTCCTCTATGAAGTGCTATGATATTCCAAGGAAGCTTCAGCCAAGATTCGAAGCCGATCTTGCTCTTTTGCCTCTTTTGCTTCCTTTGTTGCTTTGCTCAATTTAGCCTTCAAGCTCCTTATTCGAGCCTTTGCGCTCATGTTCCATGCCCTGTAATGACAAGCCATCCTCCTCAGTATGGAAGTGTCCTTGTTGGCCTTCTCTAGCTTTTTCTCCAAGTGTAGATTGACCCGATCCAACCAAGACTCATGGTCGTTGTTGATCTCTCGCTCCAAGGTAGTGAGCTCGATCCCTCTCTATTGGACAACTTGTCGATTTTCACGAACGCTTTTCAGCTCCATGATCGTCTGTTGGTACTCAAGCTGTTTGTTTCTCTGCTCCAGATACTTGATGACTCATCTAGCCCTCTCGAGATTTAGTATCAAGTCTTTGATCTTCATGTCCTGCTCCTGAATGGTCATCCTGAGTTTGGCATTTTCAGCCTCTATCTCTTCATCCGGAATGAGGATGACATCGGTCTCCTATGCACTTGTTGGCCCCTCATCATGCACGAGCTCCTTGCCCTTGTCCAATACCTATGTAGTCGATGCCGGAAGCGAGGCCCCTTCCACCCCGGGTGGAGATAACACTCGCTTTGCAGCGGTGAATAAGTTCCTACTGCTTTTCTTATATGTCACCAAAAATGGCATGATCGTGGTGTCATGGCACTCATGCTGATAAAATGGACCACCCAGCTCCTGCTTGGGCTTTGATAGTACCTGCAATGTGCTAAAGAAGTCACGGGAGATGAAGTCCTCCCAAGTAATGCCCTGAAATCCCAACTGATGATCTACCAAAACCCAGATAAGAGCGAACTGATAGACATTGTTAAGCTTCTGCTGAGGGGTCTTATGCAACATGAAGGTGTTCATCCTCTCTATATTCCTACATATGAAAAACGGGAGGTTCATCATCCTCACCCTGGTAAAGTTCATGAGCAAGCGGATATGATAGGCATACTGTCTAGAGAACCTCCCCTCACAGCTGAAGTATTTCATGATCAATCTCATGAGTGGAGCATACTCATTCTTCAAGTATCTGAAGGGAAATACTCTTGTGAGTTCATTCAAGAATCTGGTTTTGATGTAAGGCTCATAGTGTTGCCTTTCCACCTTCTTCTTCTTATGCCACTGCTCCCCAACATTTGGTATACCTGTTGCCTGATATAGCTTCGGGTGTCAAGGTGAAAGTGACCTCGGCCAAGGTAGACTGACCTCCATGTAGATGAAGCATAAATAACCACGCCAACTCATGATGAACTCTAACACTTGTCACCCTTTGAAAAAATTCGAAACATGATAAGTGTTGGAAGGATGCCATGGCGAGAGGGCATGCTTGTAACTCGGTGAGGCTAGTGGGTTCATCCCTGACATTTTTTCCACCCTTGTGGTGTCTCCTGGGAGCCTGCTCTTCTGAGGATGAGTCACTCTGTGTCTCCCTCTTATACTCGGATGAATGCAGTGATGACATGACTGCAATGTGCGCTGCGATTAGGCTACCCCTTTGATGATGGTGTGAGGCTGGGTGCCTTTGTAGTATCTGTTACCAAGGGGAACAATTGAAACAAGGAATGTTAGGAAGGGAGTGATGAAATGGGGATAGGGGTTATAGGGAGAAATTTGCTAAGGATATGGGAGGAGTTTGGGTATTTTGATGGGGTAGAGTTTGGGGGTTTTGTGTGGACCAAATAGTGGAGGGATAAGGGAGGGGGTTTGGTAGTAGTTTAGGGTAGGGATTTTAGGAAAAATGAGAGAGGGAGGATGGGAAAAGTGATGGGTGAGGGGAAAAGGTGAGTGGAGTGAAACCCTGGCACTTCACAAGACATTTAAACAACCCTAGCCATCAATTTCTTGGATATTTCTCATGGTCTATTTTATACATTTGGTGGCATTGAAATATCTTTGTAAACACCCATCATTGACAAAACTTGATGAGAAAGTGATTTTAAAGAGCCTACCTCTCAATTTGATAGGCTTCACCAAAATTTGGGAGCATTTTGGCACGTTCTGGGTGCTTTATCTCTGTGCGTCATGCCCCTGTCTATGTGCGCCACGCTCCTTCTTGTGTGCGCTATGCTCCTGGTGTGCACCGCGCTCATTACGGGCTTGAACAATGGGCAGGTTCTATGTGCGCCACGCCCTTGTGTGTGTGCCCCGCGCCCTTATCCTCACCTCCAACCGACCTCTAGCTCCTTGTCTGCTCCTCGGATTGTATGCGCCGTGCACAAAGCCCAGTGTGCTGTGCTCTGGGTATGCGCCGCGCCCTCAATAAGCTTACATTGTGGGCAGGTTGCGTGTGCGCCGCGCCCTCTGTGTGCGCCGCGCTCCTGGTTATATGCGCCGCGCTCTCCAAGGTGACCTCCAACTCAGTCAATCGCCCACCAAAGCACACTCACGCCTTTCTAACACTTCTTCAAGACTTGTAATGGCACAATGAATTTGTTTATGGACAAAATTTGTATATATAGCCTTGGAAGAGATGGGTTTAATTTTTTCCTCTTCAAAAACCCATTTTTCTAATGTTTGAGTTTTGCACTTTTTCATTGACTTTAAAACACATTAATTTTCACTTTCCCTTTGAAATTTTAGCTCGAATGATGCAATTTTTGACACTCTTTGCCGGGGTTGCAAGATAGGACATGTGGCCACAGAGACCATGACTGCATCTAAAAAAATCACTTGACGACTTTTTTTTTTTTGTAAATTTTGCCATAAATGACATTGTTTGATTGTTCTTCAAAATAGAGTTTTGAAGAAGAGTCGGAGTCTATCCACATGACGATGAAGCTTTCTGAACCATAACTGTGTAAGGGCCTCACTCTGGCCTGCATGGCTCTACTGGACATGTTCAAGTACCAAATTGATGAATTCTTAGACCTAGACCTCGAAATGACCTTTGTCCTTTAAAGGACCATACCTTGACTGTCATGGAATTTGATGATGATTGACCAAGACTTGAGCCAGCAGGAGCCAGACATGAAGGGGGGAAATGACTAATGACCTTCTCCGTCAGACTATGGCATGCCCCTAGTGGAATGCAACTGGGAGAACGGAGTGAGACACCTAATCATGAAATGCATAAAGAATTTTGATCTCTG
>APFE030983815.1:202696-270168 GCA_000404065.3 Pinus taeda
AAGGGACAACGGTGGACGATTTGATCGCCTTCACACATCTTGCAAGGAAATTTACATTTCCTTTTTTGTCCAGATACTTCACTTTCACTAGTTGACGGTGTACTTTCAACATGATCATCAGAGGTTGACGACAGCAGATTGTGCAAACGAGGAGACCAGTCCCTTAAGATCTGAGGGATGCAAGGACAATATCGATGATAGTGGTCTCCTTTGCAAATGACACATGGAGATTTAGGTTTAGATGGTGCAGTGTGTGGATTTTCGCTAGACGATGCATGGCTGCCCCTTTTCGCCTTTGGCTCCTTCTTCTTCTTCTCTTTCTTCTCCTTCCCCTTCTTCTACTTCTTCGTTACTCGATCTTTAGCTTTACCAGCTTCATCAAGCGAAGAGGAAGGAGGAGAGGGAGAAACGGACGAAGTAGAAGGTTTGGGGGTAACTATAGTATCATCTAATTGTTGATTTGATTGCTCAGGAATCGCGGTGGCTTGAAAGACAGAGGTCAAGAAGAGCCATACTCGCAAGATGATTGTCAATCCTGGAAGTGACAATAGAGCCATATGAGGTGCACCAACATCTCCCCAAGAGGAGAAAGGACTAGGGTTTCCTCCAAGGGGAAACCCTTGGTTGGTAGACTCCATTTTCCTCAACCTAAGACCAACAAGGGAACAGTGATCTTATTTCGATTAAAATAAATTTTAGACGTTTTGACACAACTTGTTTCTTCAATTTTTAGGAGTCGAGAAAAAACAAAACATGACTCTAGTCACCTTCGATTTTTAATGAGCCTGAAGTGACAAGTGCTCAGATGGGCCATTTCCTTTAAGGAGTCTAAAAAGGATCGAAAGAGACTACTCTGGAAATCTAGATAGAGGGATTACCAAATCAATTGCAAAACTGCAGAATACTTTTTACGGTACGGCAGTCAATCTTCCCGAATGTTGTGTTCAGTGCATTGCGATCGATAGGGTGGTAGGTACAACTTCCTAAGGATAAAGGATATAGCCTATTGTGGTCTCCCAATATATACTCAACGGTATGTGGGAGCACAAGTCTGTACTGGCAATTTTCATCTCAAAGAGGAGGAATCACCCACCAACAATGAAAGTGACAGTTACCAGGCTTTACAACGCCAGAATACGTCTCTAGACTAGACTTCTAAATGTTGTGTTAGGTTCCAAAGTGTTTTTATGTTCATTGAATTTATTTTACAGTTGATCTTGCTTAAGAAATTTTCCTTTCAGGTTCACCACATGATGTAGATATATAATTTCTAAAATGCAATCTAAGATGATAAACAATCGTTTAATCTCCTTTTTGCAATGAAAATCATAGCTACTAAGGAAAGAGAACTGAGATTATTTAAACATAGAGCACATAACACACACTAGATGCACTGTCCTAAATCAAATCAACAAGCAGTCTAAATGCAAATGCACATGCATGTATTTGTTTTCAGCCTTCTTAATGTGTGAATGAAAAGAAGAATGCTAAGTACAATTCCAAATTATCTGTTCAAAGCGACAGTACTAACAATTTTTCTTCAAAATACGAAAGGAAGATAACGAAGACACTTTACGATTTTGACTTGAAAACTACTTTGACACTTGAAAAACAACTAATTCAAATCAAATACAAGAGTAACTGTATAATCGACCATCAATAACAATAGAATTATTTTCTACGACTGAAAAAGACACTTGCGACACTTCCAAATCAAGAAACGGCAGTTCAATTACGCTACTTCTTTGTAAAAGAGAACTGAAAATGGTGCATAATACACAAAAACATTTACAGTTCTTTTCACAATGGAGGTGGAATGATGGAAAGGAAGGGGGTTTCCACAGAGGTGTACTAATCACAGACATAAAAACTCCTGAATAGAGCTGAAGAGAGTGAGCAAACAACCAAAATCTGGAAGCAGAAGAGGTCTTGTTTGATCAGCGCACCTGTTACATAGGGAAAGTGCGATGCAATGCACCTACTGCACACGGGAGGTGCGATGCATCCATATTCCCAAGAAGAAAAGGTGTGATGGTCAAGGGACGAGACTTCAACTTGGTTCTTGGTCACAGTTTGCAGCTCAGTTTAGGGATTTAGGTCGAGCAAGTGATGTTCAGTAAATATAAATCATAGAGGTTGATCTAATGAGGTTACTAGAGCCACCACTATGGCAATTAGAATGTTTACAAATCGATTGTTTAGTTTATAAACAAAACCCGGAGATAGACTGAAGTAGCATTGATCTACTTTGCACTTGCATAGCAAATGTAGTTCGAAGGCTAGATGGCTTGACTTCAGACTTCGTCTGTAATTTTATAAAAAAAACAACTATAGACAAGCAAACAAGCTATTCGCTCCCCAGCAAAGTCATCATTTTATTATTGGGAAATCTAGTGTCCACTCGAAGCTGCTAGTCCCACTAAGACGAGTAGCTATCTTAGAAACAAACAAAGTAAAACTACTTGCGCTTTCCTTTATGAGAAATAGATAAGACGGGAATAAAGGAGACCAACCTTTGTCTTGCGCTTGGTTCCTTGTTTGGATCCTCTCCATCCTGACAGATCTTTGCCACTCCTTCTTCACTTGCCCAGCTTCAAAGAGCACCTGAGGAATCAAAACAGCATAATAATATCGAAGAATAGAGATCTACAATCATAAACAGTATAGGACCAAATATATATTGACCACACAAATGCATATATCATCAAACATACAAGAATGTGGAGGAAAACGTGAACAACTTTATTAATATCAAGAATACCAAAGAGGATTACAACCCATTGTTCTGACCCAACGTCATCCTCTCAGCATGAAAGCCCTTCTTCACCTCATGAAAATCTTAGATCACCCAACACTATGATATTGCACCAGGAAACCAACAACACTTCCTTACAAGATACAAGATTCCATCCCCTGGATCTCTATGATGAGGGATCCATATATAGATGATTGTAGGGGGGTGAGTCAGCTTCTCGGATTTTGATTAGTGTCCTCTCTGATAGTTCTTGATTCCACTTGGATATTGATGATCTCTTACTCATCCCTGGGCGAATTCAGAGAGGCAAGTGTCATAGGAGAAGTTTCTGAAAGATTCCATGATCATCCACCTTACAAACTGTCTCTGCCATTTGTCCATCCTCACCCATCACACCCTACAGAAGGAATTTCCAGTATGCATCACATCCTTTACACTAAGCAGGTGAGATGCATCACACCCTCTGCACTGGGCATTCCGTATGGTCTAGTTTTGACCAGTTCTGAGCAGTTTTCTGTGGAGAAATTTCGGGAGATGATGTAATCATCTGAACTTATTCCTTTAGGGTGTGACACAACACTTTTAGGGACTTAGAAGCCCTTGGTTTATGGACATTTATGATTGGGGTTGCAGTGCGCAAAAATGTCTATAAAAAATGCCTCCCTCAGCTGGATCATGAAAATCATATTATGATGATGTATTGTATTATAACTTATGCAGGTCATCATCTAGTTCGAAAATTTGGATCCTCATGACAAAGTATTTCACCCGACATAAATATTTAAGACCTCATGCTTTAGGGGGAAATTGTTATAGACATATTTGGGAACATCAACCTCAAACTTATATGTCGATGTATTAGGGATCATCAACCCCTAAAAGAGTTTTTTCATACCCTAAAGGAACATAGTCATCTAAATACATCATTCCCCAAAAAATCCATCTGAGAAACCATTCAGAAATTGCCTAAATTGAACCATATTGACTGCTCCACTAGAAAAGTGCGATGCATACTAAGTGGTACACTACCAGGGTGCGATGCATACTATTTAGGCCTTCTATAAGGTGTGATCGGTGAGGATGAACAAATGTCCAGGACAACTTGTTAGTTGGTTGCTCATGGAATCTTCTAGAAACTTCTCCTGTGCCACTTGCCTCTCTGAATTTGCCCAAAGATGAATAAGGGATCTAGGAAATCTCCAATCCCTTCTCTTGTGGAACCAATTGTAACAAGTGGAATGAAACTAATCAAACCCCATGGATGACTCATACCCTTGCAAACATCTATAAATAGATCTCCAATCCAAGATATCAGAAGGCTGGAATATTGTGAATTGCAAGGAAGTGTTGATAGTTTGTAATTGACGAGAGAGGATTGTATTCTTGTTGGTGTGATCTTGCTATTTCATGAGGTGAAGTAGGATTGAAGGTGGGAGGATGATGCTCGATCAGGCAACTGGGTTGTAATTATCCTTTCTATTAATAAAGCTCTTTAAGTTTTCTCCCATATGATTGTGCAATTGTGAATGTTATCATTTGTGAATGCTATCATTTGTTCATTATATATCTGATTCTGTAATGTTTATGTTGTAATAGATCACGATGCTTTGATATTTCTTTGTTGTTGTACTTGTGTAAGTACTCTCCAAGCGTGTTAAGTATAGGGAGGAGTTGCAGGATCTCCCAAAGGAGAGAGATCAAGTAAGGGATTAAGCAGAAGTTCCAGGTTGGTTCCATTATCTTTCTCTTATTTGTTACACATAGAATAAATCATTGAATTGCTTTAAATTGTTGTTTCTACGGTAGCTGCCAAACATAGAGGGCTAGCATTCTTTAGGAATACTAGTTTTTCCAAAAACACCACCCCCTGTGTTTAAAAATCCTAACATGATTCCTAGAATCATCAGAAGGCAAGAAAGTTCATTGAGTCCCAAACCTTTGTTTAGATCACGTTCCTGCCCTGTTGAGTGGCTTTTCCTAGAAGATCTTCCTTTTCACGAACTCTTTGAAATCTCTCTGTTTAGAACCACATCTGATAATGAACTATTGGACCTAGTCCAAGATCCAGAATTCCTCAGAGAGCTTGAAACCCAATGAGCCAATTTGTCAATTGATCGATATCTGTAGAATTCCACACAGTCATCTCTTACCACTGATAGAACACCTGAACTTTCTGAAACTACTTCTCTTTCTGCCAGTTCATCATTATTCCCTCACTCTTCTGAAATCCATTCCACTCCTCCCTTCATCCCTTCACTTCCTCTTCAATCAATCATCACTCACCATCCCACCACTACCTCGAGTTCTTCCTCCACAACCCAAACACCTCTTGTTACCCCAACTCCCATTCATACCATTACCCAGCCTACAATCATGGCCAATAGATATGCTCCCCTTGTGTTTCCTACTGCCCCAGGTGCTATGCCATAGGATTATTAGAGTAAAATTACTACTTTTGATGGCACTGGGACCTACACACTCTACAACACACTAGGAAAATGACTGACTACTTTGAACTTTATGAGATTGACACAACAAATGTCCAAATGAGAATTTTCATCCAAAGTCTAGCTAGAGAAGTTAGAACCTGGTTTAGATCTTTAGCTCCCCAAAGCATAGACAGTTTAAGAGTCCTCTACCAACAATTCTTGAATAGGTGGGAGAAAAAGAAGGATCCCCTTCAGATTTTATCTGAATATGAGAACCTTAAAAGGGGACCTCATGAAACCGTTCAGGACTATTGCACGAGGTTCAATAGTGTTTATAGTGCCATCCTAGTTGACCTTAGGCCCCCACCAGGCTTAGGACTGATCAAATTTCCTGATGGATTTGATTCAGATATGGATTTCCAGTTAAGAGAAAGAAATCCCCCCCACTCTGGAGGAAATGCAGAATGTGGCAGTAAGTGTTGAGGCTAACCTACTTTCCAAACGAGGCAAAGCTAGAAATGAAAGAAGAATACCTGTAAAAGATGAAAGTACACCCTTTGAACAAAAGATTGATGCTATTTTCAAAGGAATGGATAAATTGATGGACATATTTGAAATTATCAAAAGGAAATCTCCTTAGGATGTCCAACAGGCTAACTCAGGGAGAAATCCTAACTTTTGAAAAAATCAGAACCAAAATGCTGGAAAAAATTATTCCTGGCCAAAATATCAGACCACCTTTCCAAGAAAACTATGCAGAGGCCTCCCACTCAGAAGACCCTGAACAAGACACTTAGATAAATTTAATGGGTCTAGATGATGAGGAAGATGTCTTTCTATCTCAGGACGACCAGGAGTCCCATGTATTGAAACAATTCCGAACCCAAATAGGAAAGTCATTTGATTTCAGACATGGATATGATTCTACTATTTTTGAGGTACATAAGCAATATAATTTAAGAAGTAGAAAAAGTATTGATGCCCCAGGACCAAACCAGAAAATAGGTCCTAATCAACCTAAAAAGGGTAAAATAGTTCCAGTGAGAAAAGCACTTAAGATCCTTTCTAAAATAAATCAAAATCCTCCCAGCCCCACCATAGAGGATGTGTCTAATAATCAACCCAATAATGAAAAACATTCCACTTCACTTCCCTCTAAAGAAATAGTGGAAGAATATTCAAAGATTGGATTAGAAAAATCAGCAAAGAATGTCCTAAATCCTGAAAAGAGAAGAAAACATAGAAAACACTATTGCTAGAAACCCAAAATTTCAAACAAACAAAGCAATACTTCTCTTTAATCTTGGAGTAGAGGTTGCCAAGCTTAAAATTTCAGTTCCTTTGACAGAACTGGTAAAACATGAAGCTTACAGGTCTCAGATAAACAAATCATTAAAATCACTGGAAATGAAGACTCTGTAAATCTCTTTGATGACCAGCCTGAGTTAATTTTTGGCCCTGAAGTAAATGGGAAACCAATGGAAGGTGTGTTGAGGGACAAAGTCCCCTAGGATCTTGGGTCAATACACTAGCAGAGTGGGGTTTATCTACAAAGAAAAACAAGCATTACATACAACCATGATACTAATATAAAGAAACTACACGAAGAGAGGTGCACCTGGGGGTCCTTTGTTTGGGTAGATCCAGCCAGGGTCCAAACCCTATCGGGGTTCCTTTCGATCCTTCAACCTGCAAGGTAATCAATTCAAGGAAGCATAGTAGTATATGGACCAAGCATCATAAGGAAATCAACTTGATAGCATATTGAAAGGTAGTTAGTTATACAATTGCAACAACCATTCATATGTAAATCATAACATTGATATCATAAGCATGAAGAAGATTAATATTAGGAACAAGAAAATATTTTTTTATTATAGATAACTAAAATACAATAAAGAATGATTTCACCAAAGTCTTCCTTTCACAGGCTCCAAGCGGAACCATCCTCTAGATTCATCCAATCTCAAGCCTTCAACAAACTCCTTCCATGACTCACTCAAGGATATCTTAACTAATGGAAAGACGTCATAACTCAGGGAAACAAGGGTTTCCTGTAATGGGGGAAGTGTTGGAAGAACAAGGATATTTAGACCTAATCAGGGATAATCTTAGCAGAGTGATTTTTCTCTCTCTTCTCTCCTCCCTTAGGCCTTCCCATTGAAGCCTTTTTATACTTCTCCCAAAGTAGTTTTTTAGTTTGGAATTCGTTGGGAACAGTTGGGCCACGGGCACAAATAGGTAATCAACAAGTAAAACCCATGATCTCAGCCAAAAATTAAAAGGATTTAATTTTTTTAAGTGTTTTAAGACATATACGCAGGTTGGGTATACATAAACCCACATACACATGTGTTTAGCTCAAGGCAATGTCGCGTATCGGGAGTAAAACACTGTTTTTTAAGTATTTCAACCAGGTCTGGAATGAGGGGTTGCCCTAGGCCATGTGTTATAGACATATTTGGGCACTGCAATCCCAACCACATATGTCCATAAACCAAGGGCTTCTGAGTCCCTAAAAGTGTTTTTTTATGCCCTAAAGGAACAAGGTCAGCTGATTACATCATCTCCCAGAAGTTCTCCACAGAAAAATGCTCAGAACTGGTCAAAAGTGGACCATACAGATTGCTCAGTGCTAAGGGTGCAATGCATCTCACCTGCTCAGTGCAAAAAGTGTGATGCATACTGGAAATCCCTTCTGTAGGGTACGATGGGCGAGAGTAGACAAATGGCAGAGACAATTTGCAAGGTGGATGATCATGGAATCTTCTAGAAATTTCTCCTGTGACACTTGCCTCTCTGTATTCGCCCAGGGATGAGTAAGAGATTATCAATCTCCAAGTGGAATCAAGAACTATCAGAGAGAAGACACTAATCAAAATTCCAGAAGCTGACTCACCCCCCTTGCAATCAACTATATATGGATCTGTCATCCCAGAGATCCAGGGGCTGAAATCTTGTATCTTGTAAGGAAGTGTTGTTGGTTTCCTGGTGGAACATCATAGTGTTGGGTGATCTAAGCTTTTCATGAGGTGAAGAAGGGCTTTCATGCTGGGATGATGACACTGGGTTAGATCAATGGGTTGTAATCCTCTCTTCTAATCTTTACATCAATAAAGCTATTCAAGTTTTCCTCCACATTCTTGTATGTCTGATAATATGCACATTTGTGTGGTCAATATATATTTGTTCCTATATTTTTTATCATTATAGATCTCTGCACTTTGAAGGTATTATGCTGATTTGACTTTACAGGTACTCTTTGAAGCGGAGTGGTCAAGGAAAGAGCGGCAAAGATCTGTCAGAGAGGAGAAGGAACAAGCAAGGAACCGAGCGAAAGATTTAGGTTGGTATTATTTTCTCCTCTCCTTTCTACTTCTCGTAAAGGAAAACGAAAGTAACTTTAATCTGTTTGTTTTTAAGATAGCTACCCATCTTAGTGGGACTAGTAGCTCTGTATAGACACTAGATTTCCCGATAACAAAATGGCGACTCCGCTGGGGAGCAAATAGCTTGTTTGCTTGTCTATATTTGTTTTCTTTATGAAATTACAGACGGAGCCTGAAGTCAAGCCAGCTAACCTTCGAACTGAATTTGCTATGCAAGTGCAAAGTAGATCAATGCTGCTTCAGTCTATCTTTGGGTTTTGTTTATAAATTGAACAATTGATTTTCAAACATCCTAATTGCCCTGGTGGTGGCTCAAGTAGCATCATTATATCAGCCCATGTGATTTTCATTTACTGACTATCATCAGCTCGGCCTAAATCCCTAAACTAAGCTACAAATTGTGACCAAGAACCAAGTTGAAGTCTTGTCCCTGGACCATCGCACCTTCTCCTCTTGGGAATCTGGATGCATCGCACCTCCCGTGTACAGTAGGTGAGATGCATCGCTCTTTCCCTGTGTTACACGTGCAATGATCAGATAAGACCTCTTCTGTTTCCATATTTGGGTTTTTTTGTTCACTCTCTTCAGCTTTATTCAGGAGTTTTGCTGTTTGTGATCAGTATACCACTATGGAAACTCCCTTCATTTGCATGATTCAGCCTCCATAGTACAAAGAACTGTAAATGTTTTTATGTATTGTTCGCCATTTACGGTTCTCCTTTACAAAGAAGTAGCGTAATCAAACCGTCGTCTTTTGATTTTGGAAGTGGCGCAAGTGTCATTTTCAGTCAAAGAAAATAATCCTACTATTCTTGATGGTCAATTACACTGTTACTCTGTAGTTGATTTGAATTAGTATTTTTTCAAGTGTCGAAAGCAGTTTTCAATTCAAAATCGTAAAGTGTCGTCATTATCTTGCTTTCGTCTTTTGAAAAGAAAATCGTTAGTACTGTCACTCGAAACGATTCAGATTTGTACGTAGTATTATTTTTGTCATTCACACATTAAGAAAGCGAAAACAAATACATGCATGTGCATTTGCATTTAGACTACTTGTTGATTTTGATTTAGGACAAGGCATCTAGTGTATGCTCTCTGCTCTATGTTGAAAGAATCCCACTTCTCTTTCCTTCGTAGCTAGGATTTTCATTGCAAAAAGAAGATTAAAGATTTTTGATCATCTTATATTTCATTTTAGGAATTGTATATCTACATCACGCGGTGAACCTGAAAGGCAAACTTCTTAATAAAGATCAACTGTATAATAAATTCAATGAATATAAAAAAGCTTTGGAACCTAACGCACAACATTTAGAAGTCTAGGCTAGAGACATATTCCGGCGTCGTAAAGCCTGGTAACTATCGCTTTCATCGTATGTTGGGTGATTCCTCCTCTTTGAGATGACAAGTGCCAGTACGGACTTGTGCTCCCATGTACCGTCGAGTATATATTGGGAGACCACAATAGGCTATATCCTTTATCCTTAGGAAGTCATGTCTACCGCCCTATCGATCGCAATGCACTGAACTTAGCATTCAGGAAGATTGACTATCGTATCGTAAAAGGTATTCTGCAGTTTTGCGATTGGTTTGCTAATCCCTCTGTCTAGATTTTCAAAGTAGTCTCTTTCGTTCCTTTTTAGACTCCTTAAAGGAAAAGGCCCATTTGAGCACTTGTCACTTCAAGCTCATTAAAAATCAAAGGCGACTAGAGTCATCTTTAGCTTTTTCTCGACTCTTAAATTCATTAAATTCATCTAAAATTCGAAGCGTCTAAAATTCATTAAATTCAGAATCACTTTTTCCCCTTTATTTTGAATTGATCAAGTAATCTGCAACCATGGAAGAAAGTCAATCGAAACCCCATCATTCGCAGAGATTAACGAGTCAACCGTCTTTGGCTCCAGAAACGAAACTATTCTGGACAAAGCGAACTCATTTAACCAGATCAAAGTCCCTTAGTTTGCTTGGAACTTGTGTTCCAACATCCTCAGGGACTCCAGTTACTCCAACCATCTCTAGTACCCCTACCTTTACAGAATAATTTTCGCGGCCACAAGAGGACATTAGAATTGATCCTAGTGTAGCAGTAAATGCTTCTATTCCTGAACCGGCTACATCTACAGCTGATTCAGAAGGTGTTACCCCTCCAACAACTGTCGCTGTAGAGTTTATACCTTCTTCGACACCAGAAATATTTTACAGACCTAATGATCTACCTCTCCCACTTGGATTGATTGCTATAGAAGAGATTGTGGAGGATCCTCTATCCAGTACTCCATTGCATTTCGGAGCCAGGATCACCCTATATCCTTCTTCATTAGAATTTATTCTCCCTTCTTCGCAAGTTCCTCTAGAATCACTAGGAAATTTCTTGGATAGACTAGATATGTCTGAACAACCGTCGACATCTAGGACTATGTCATCTGATGCAGCAACAGTAGAACCACCTGTTGCTACTCCAACAATGTTCGCCGGTGTACCATCTGTCCCAACAAGCTCTCAACCGCTAGATGGAGTCCATCCAGGGACAATTTTGATAATATGGATTGTTCCCGTTTGTTCGTCTGGAATAATATCCAAAATCTCTTATGTTGAGTCTCAACAAATTGATCCTTCACAACAATATCAATTTGGGCAGTCCTATCCCCAAAGGCCAATTGTTCCTTTGAGCATTGGATTGCCACCATATGGGGGGAAATATACCCTTTCATTGTTTCCTCTGGGAGAACAACCATATGGGAGTTCGCAACAGAATTCAGGTCATGCTGGAATTACATCCAGTGTTTGGGTGCCAACACTGCCTCAACAAACAAGAGTTATATACTCAATGCAACAAATCCTACCTGTGTCGAATATGCCCACTACACCGGCCATTGTGACAATGTCGCAAGTACAAGCGTTTCCTATTGTATGCCAACCTCAAGTTTCTTAGGTCGTAATACAACAACCTCCTATCACCACGACATAGTTGCAATCACCGATTAGTGGCTCCCTAACTGGAGCGACCCAAGTTCAAACGGATACTATTACCCCTCATCTTGGTCAAATAGCCAGTATTGGACAACAGCAAATGGTTTCACAACCATGGCTGGTGCAATATCAACAACCGCAATTCCAACAAGTTTACCAAGGATCTGAGCAACAAATTTGTGCAAGTAATGGGCAGCCGTATATTCAAAACAATCAACATCAATTATTTCATAGTGGTTATGCCCATCAACCTTACCAAAGATATCAACATCAAATGCACGATGCTGGTATGCAAAGACCCACTGCTCAGGCAATCCCATCTTATCGTTGGTATGCTTTGCCGAACATGAATCAACAGTTACCCTTCGTGGCAACTTTAGAGTTACCGGATCTAAATCGTCTAACAAATGATCTGATTGTTTATGCCTCTTAGTGGCCGGCGATTCCTCATAAAATTCCGTCAGATATTCCTAAATTTAATGGAAATCCGGGTGAAGACCCGTCGAATCATGTGATGACCTTTCATCTATGGTGTTCATCCAACACTCTAAATGATGATTCAATTGGGCTTTGTCTTTTTCAGCGAACGTTAACTGGTCTGGCAGCAAAATGGTACATTGAATTGCCTAGAGCTTCATTTGATAACTTGAACACCCTTACCACAACCATTTTAACCCATTTTCAATTACCCATAGGGTATGAAATAGGAATAGAGCTTCTTACCAATTTAAAACATATGACAGCTTCTTCTGATCATATCCATGAGTGGCGGCGTCGTCGTACAATGGTAAAAACATATATTCCTAATCAATTGTTAGCTGAATCCTTTATTAAGTCATTGTTACCTTCTACCAAAAAAGATGTGGCAAAGGGAGGGGTCGTCACTGAAGAGGAATTCATTACTCTTGTGCAATATCTAGACTTGATCTATACTCAGTTTGGCATGCTCTATGATAAAATCCTTGATGCTCCTAGACTGGAATTTTCCATTCCTCCTCCTCCTAAATCAAACAAAGACTCTCATGCCAGTGATGGTGTGATAGGTACGACTAGCACGGAAATCATAAAAGCTACATCGAAGAAAGCTCATACGGTTTCTAGTAAAAATACAAATGAAGAACTTCTCACCTCAGAGGTAAATTCCGTGTCAACTGACAAAGGCAAAGAACCGAAGCAACTAGGGGGAAAGAAGAAAAAGAAAGGGAAAAAGAAGAAACAGGAGGAATCGTCTCCTGAAAAATATTCTACAAACCCTTCTGGAGAAAGGAAACCAAATCATCCATGCGTTATATGCAATGATGATCATTGGACGAAAGACTATCCACATAAAGCTGAGCTTAGGAAACTCTTAAAGAATTCAAAAGTCTCAGCGATATTGACTAATCCATTTCCAAATCTAGGAACCAATCTAGTTTCTAGTGACAATGCTTCCCCATCCCAAGTGCTCACGTTTTCCATTTCGAAACAGCAAAATGATGCTTTGATATCGACAAGGAATAAAGATTACGAAAATCCATAGTTGTCGAACAACAAGGCTACTGATCAACCTAGTAGTTCGACAACAACTTCGACCAAAGTTGTGCCACCCATCATTCCTGAGCTAACAATAAAGCCGCCAAAGGGAGTAGTACACAAATCGACATTTAATCCTCGTGCCAGAGTAGTACATAATTATAATATAGTAGAGGACCTAGCCCAATCACCGTCCGCTATGACGATACTTGAGGTACTACAAAATTGCCCCTCCCAAAAGCAGGCTCTATTATCAGCAATAGGTGGGATTGACCCAACAGATTCTAATCTCGTGGCATTTAATCATAAAGGATATGAACCTCAGTTACCAGCTCAACTTGCTTTCCTTATTCAAGTGAAAGCCCTCAACAAAACTGTTCATCGAATGATTATTGATGAGGGAGCATATAGATGTATTATGTCGATGAGTTGCTGGAAAAATTTGGGCTCACCACCCTTGTCACGATTGTCAACGACGTTGAAAGCATTTGATGGATGAACATACACTCCATACGGGATTTTAATTAACTTGCAAGTCGAACTGGGGGGCAGACAATAGAAATTGATGTTGAAGTTATCGATGGAAACCTCGATTACAACATCCTAGTGGGAAGGCCCTGTATATATGCTATGGCCGCTGTTGTGTCGACATACTTCAAAAATATTGCATTTCCTTTTCAAGGAGGAATTACAATCATCGACCAACAAACGCTTCTCCCCAACAGTTCACAAGTTACGGGAAGCATTCCGATGATCCATGGCAACTCTCAGTCGCTTCAAAATATCGGAGTAGGCCTACTAAAAGACCTGACATTGATGGGTACTTTTGCCTTATCGCCTCCAAACAATCTGGCGGAAGTGGCCATGGTGGGAACTTGTAATATGGTGTATTCCGTTCAAAATATATTCGATCACAATGTTAGCATGGATCATTGCGAGGTTTTGCCTCTAAGCCCAATATAAATATTGTAGCAATCAATTTTTTCGGCATGGGAGGTGAACCCAAATCAATGGTCATCAAGCGTTTGGATAGATAGGTCTAAGGAATATGGTACCCCTTCAAATCCTTGGTCTCATGTACATTCTACAGACGAAGGAATTGTTCCGTCAATGATGATTGACAGGGCACCATGGGAACATTACCACCATTGTTCCCATCTTCTAGATTATAAAGAAGATTGTTCCAGTGACCTTGATCATCCTTCAGTAATTGATTTCCTATCGAATATTGTAAATACGGTGGATTTCGAGTGAAACCTTTCCAATATTGAAGAAACTATTGCCATAAATATCTCGACTAAACCAAATGTTGTAGAGAATATTCATGTCAGCAAATCTTGTTCTCCTACAGAACTAGAAATATATTACGCTCTCTTTCGCGAGTTCAAAGATGTCTTTGCATGGTCATATGAAGAAATTCCAGGCATCGACTCGAGTATAGTTGAACACAAAATTAAGATGTATCCAGATGTCAAACTAGTATGACAATGACTTCGGCCAGTGCACCGCAAGAAAGTCGTTGCCATCAAGGTGGAAGTTGAAAAACTTCTCCATGCTGGTTTCATTTACCCCGTTATTCTAACCGATTGGGTATCAAATATTGTTCCTGTAATGAAAAAGCAAGGAACGATAAGAGTGTGCGTCAATTATAGGGATGTAAATCAAGCTTGTCTAAAGGACAACTACCCTACACCCTTCATTGACCAGATAATTGATGAATGTGCTGGATGTGAAATATTTTCATTTATGGATGGATTTTTGGGGTATAATCAAATAAATATCCACCCACATGACCAGTCAAAGACTACATTTATTTATCCGTGGGATACATTCACTTACCGCAAGCTACCTTTTGGTTTAAAGAACGCAAGGGAAACCTTTCAGAGGGCAATGAATTATGGCTTCCATGACATCAAGAAAATAGTTCAACCATATCTAAATGATCTTCTGGCTCATTCGCGAAAGCGGACCGATCATCCGCAACATTTGAGAGTGATATTTCTACGTTGCCAACACTACAAGATACAACTCAATCCAAACAAATGTGTGTTTTGTGTCAATTTTGGTCATTTACTTGGCTTTGTAGTTTCGAAATACGGGATTTGTCTCGACCCCTATAAGGTTCAGGCAATCATTGATTTGCCTCCACCTTCAAATTTGCTTCAGATTCAGAAACTCCAAGGGAAAGCAAACTTTTTGAGAAGGTTCATTCCAAATTATGCCGAACTTGCTAAAGGTTATACTCGTCTGTTGAAAAAAGAAGTACTCTTCATTTGGGATTAGGTCACGCAAGCTTCCTTTGATGCTTTAAAGGAATCCATAATAAAAGCATCATTAATGTATGCTCCTAATTATCAAAAAGACTTTAACCTGTATCTAGCTGCAACAGATATGACCATAGCAATGGTTTTAGTTCAAGAAGACAATGGAATTGAACATTCTATCTATTATTTAAGTTGAAACATAAATGATACAGAAACCAAGTACTCCTATATTAAAAATCTGGCTCTCGTAGCTGTTCAAGCGATACAGAGATTTCGATACTATATCCTATTTCGAAAAACTACCATTTTGTCAGATTGCAACCCCATGACTTATATCTTGTCGCGATAGTTACTGGGGGGGAAATATTCCAAATGGATAGCAATTTTGCAAGAGTTTGATCTGGAATTCGTAAAATCCAAATCAAAGAAAGCCCTGGTTTTCGCGAAGTTACTATGCGATCTCCCATCATCGTCCAACGATTCAACATCCAATGCAACAATCGTGGACGAATCTTTGTTTATGATATCTTCAAGCGATCTGTGGTATGGAGATATAATCATCTATCTCTAGACCCAAACATATAGGTCTAATAACTCCCGTTAAAAGTAGCGACATACTCGATACCAAGCAAAAGACTACATGATCATCGGTGATACACTTTACCATCGTGGTATCGATACAGTTTTGCAGAGGTGCCTCACCCATGAGGAGGCTGAAAAAGTCCTGAATGATTGTCATTCAAGCGCGTGTCAGGGGCATCAATATGGCTACGCTACAACATAAAATATTTTACGAGCAGGGTACTTCTGGGCAACAATGTTCAAGGATTGCATAACTACAGTCAGAAGTTGCCATGCTTGTCAAATCTTCGATTGCAAAACCAGAATTCCACCCGCACCTCTGCAACCAGTAGTCGTTGTTGGGCCATTCGCCAAATGGGGAATATATTTCATAACTTTTGACCCAACCTTTGCCGAGGGGCATGGGTATATCATAGTCACAGTTGAATATTTTATGAAATGGGCCAAGGTAACGCCAAAATTAAACAACAGTGGCAAAACGACTTCTCTTTTCTTTTTCAATCATGTAGTCTCCAGATTAGGTGTTCCAAAAGCTATAGTCATAGATCATGGATCGCATTTTTACAATCACATGATGGTTGAGTTGGCTGCTAAATTAGGACTCTCCCATGATAGCTCTACTTTGTATTATCCACAGGCTAACGGACAAGTTGAGGCAATCAACAAAGTCTTCAAGCACATGTTGCAAAGGATGATTGGAGTCCATAAACGGAGTTGGCACTTGATCCTGCACTCATCCTTATGGGCATATTGGACATCGGTGAGGAATATGACCAGGTTTACACCCTTTCAGCTGGTGTATGGCCTAGAAGCAATCTTACCAGTTCAGTGCGAAATCGCATCCCTCAAGCTCGCAGTCGACCTTCTCCTTGGAACTTCACAAGAGGAGGCTCATTTATTTGAATTAATCCAACTGGATGAAACCCATTGTGATGCCGCCTTGGCTAATGAAGCCCATAAGAAAGGAGTCAAGGTGCAGTTTGACAAAAATGTCAAACCCCGTGTCTTCTCAGAAGGTGAGCTGGTCTTACTTTACAACCAGGAGTCCGATAAGTTGGGAGCAGGTAAGTTCAAGTATTTATGGATGGGCCCCTATATTGTAAAGCATGTATTAGCAAAAGGAGCCTACGAGTTAGTGGATTATGATGGGATTCCACTGGCACAACCCCGCAATGGGTTGTACCTTAAGTGTTACTATGCTTAACTCGGTATAGTAACCCCTATGCTTTTGTTACATTTTTGTTTTTGCTAAGAGTAATTGTTTTGGTTAGGTAATCCACTTTTTCATTTGTTTCATATTTCGAGCCTGTTGGAATCATTTGTTGGATGTGCTGACGTAGCAAGTTGTAGTTCGCGGAACCTATCTTCCACGACCTGGGCCATCTTTGATCCAAGCAGCGAGTTAGTGAGTTTCAGAGGGGTGTGTATTGGTTGATCAATGAACAACATCTCTGAATACAACACGTTGATAGAACTCCTCTCTGATGCCATTGCACATGGCATACGCCGACTTGTCGTCAGTTTCGACTCACAACTCGCCATTCTACAGCTCACCGGTATCTACTCCATACAGAATCCAACTATCTATCGCATGTTCCTAAAGTTCAAAATTTTTAAAAGACAGTTCGATTTTATTCAATATCAACATATTTCCAGAAACTTAAACACATTAACAGATTCATTGGCAAATTATGTGTTAGATAGACATTTGTGACATTTATAAAAGAAAAGCAATTCATCAATATTTGCATCAGGATCATATAAATTAACCAAAATGAAGCTCCGAAAATCAAAAATATATATATGATTGTTTATGGTTTACACATAGTGTTCTGAGTCCAAGAAAAAATCAGTCAAATGACTGAAAAACGCAAAATACTAGGGGGCACCCTAGTCTATTGGTGCTAGTGATAAGAAGTCACCGCCTGTGCAATCATGCATAAAATCCTAGTCCATCGACGTGGCACGCCAGTAGTATGTCGTTGTAATCTCAGAGGCATATCGTCAGTGCTCACATCCAGGACACCAAGAGTGAGGCCTTCGATCTGATCCTGCAATGATGCAAGAGTCTCGGCCACATCTAGGTCGCGAAGGACAACCCTCCCTAGAGCCTCTCCTACTGGAACAGTAGCTAGTACTCTCAGGCGCACTGCTAGTTGCACCAGTTTGATATCTGCATGAGCACGTGATTTTTTGATTAGTATTGATAAAATAAAGCACAGGAACATTACAAAAGCAATAAATAGGGATATGGTCAGAAATTTTACCTATAGCACTCCACTGCTCACTAGCTGGTAGCACCAAATATGGGTCACCCCGGAAATCCATACCAGCATATAGACACTCGGCATAAAACATCTCCTGACAGTTGAACCACTCAAAGAAGGCATCAGCGAAAGAAACCTATGGCTAACCAGCATGTTGGGCCATAAGGTCAACCCATCTCTGCATCTGTGGTTCAATCAGTGGCGTCAAACCAAGTGAAATGTACTACGGCTGCATCAGTGGGATCTTCTCCAAGGCGAAAGCAGTCAAAATCAAACCATAGCCAAAGTTCATAGGTCGTCCGTTATTCACATTGGTAATCTGTTCTTTTATCATCGAAAGTACTGCATCACACCAGTTGAACACCTTTGGTTGAAGGCATTCTAAGGCATACTGCATATAGGACCTGTTGGCCAAGTGAAGAGCCGCACTACCAGCCATTCTAGCAAAGGTGAACAAGATGGTCCTCAAGGATCGGTTAGTGACATCTCGGATGTTGATCTTGCCGTCCCTGCTCGGCTGAGATCCTTCTCTATAGTACCAGCGAATATAATCCCTCACGGATTCACTCCCATGGGTGGAACCTGATAGTGAGAGAGGGGCACCACGCCTTGATAAACCGGTCAGAAAGTAGATGTCCACAATGGTTAAGGGGATGGATTTTCCTCTGATTTGGAACACCTGGTTGGTAGGATCCCATGCATCGAGGAAATATTGCAACAAGTTAATTTTTTGCCTCATACTAGAGTGAGGAAGAACTTGAGCAAACCATAGTTCTGCAATGTAGTTACCGTACTCGGATCATGTAAAGCAACCATGTCCTCTTCTTCATGCTCGCGTTCTCACCATGTAACAACCATTTTGCTCTGATGAATCTCTGAAAACAAACAAGAGGAGAGTCAAAATCCTGATTTGGCAAAAAACAGGCAAAATTTCCATGAAAAAATAGTGCACAAGTTTCCCTCCTTGCGCCCATCGCACCCCAGCTGTGTACTGGGACTGATGCATATTGACTGGCCAATCGCCATCCCAGTATGCATCGCACCTTTCAATATACACAGGTGCTATACAAGAATAGTGTCCACACGGATGCTGCTATTCCCACTAAGATGGGTGGCTATCTTAGAAACAAACAATCAAAGTCTACTATTGATTCCTTTTATGAAAATAGATGAGAGGAGAACCAAGAGGGCCAACCTGAGTCTTGCGCTCGATTCCCTCTCTTTCTTGATATAGTTTTGTTGCTCACTCTTTGTCTGATCAGCTTCAAAAGGACCTGTAGAATCACAACAATATACTACTATGCAAGAAACAAGGATCTAAATTCATAAATAATGCAGGATCAGATGTACATTAACCATATACAAGCATATATAAACAAGTGCACCAGAATATGGAAGGAAACAAGAATATATTTATTCAGAGAAAAAGTAGCAAGAGGATTAAAACCATGAGCAGCTCTGACCTAGCATCATCCTCCAGCTAAGAAGCCCTTATTTCACCTCAAGCAAAGCAAAATCACCCAGCACTGTGAATGTACACCAGAATACCAACAACACTTCTCTATAAGTTAAAAAATTCCATCCCCTGGATCTCTGTGATGAGGGATCCATATATATATGATTACAGAGAGGTGATTCATCTTCTGGGATCTTAATTAGTTTCCTCTCTCTGATAGTTCCTACTTCCACTTGGAGAATGATGATCTCTTACTCATCCTTGGTCGAGAATAGAGAGGCAAGTGTCAGAGGGGAAGCTTCTAGAAGATTCCATGATCTTCCACCTCGCATTTTTGTCCCTACCATTTGTCCATTCATGACCATCGCACCCTACAGAGGAGCAAAATTGTATGCATCGCACCCTGTACATTGGGAAGGTGATATGCATCGCACCCTCTGCATGGAGCTTTCAGTACGTTCCAGTTTTGACCATTTATGAGCAGTTTTCATTGGAGAACTTCTAGGAGATGATGTAATCAGTTGACCTTGTTCCTTTAGGTAGTGAAGCAACCCTTTTAGGGACTTAAGAGCCCTCAGTTTATGGACATTTTTGATTGGGCTTGAAGTGCCCAAAAAATGTCTATAACAGTTGCCCCCTAAAGCATGAGGTCGTTAATCATTTTTTATGTTAGGTGAAATGCTTTACTATGACGATCTGAAGTTTTTCTGAGCTGGGAGGCGACCTGTAATAAGATACAATACAATAAATTATATGACAACATTTTTTCATAATCTAGCTAAGGCGGGCATTCCCATGCTCAGCTTTATAAACTCATTTTCATGTACACAGGACAGACGATCGTCTGTGTGATAGACTGATGATATGGACGCATCATCCTTTGATTTGGATGATCATCTGTTAGGAAATGATGTACACTGGATGTTTTTATATTCCTAAATATATTGCAGCCTGGATGGATGAAACTAGATCCGGGGTCTTCAAACTCGGCTAATCTTCACTCGGAGTAGAAGTCAATCCATGTGAAAAATGTTTTGGACTCGAACAAGGAAAGACATCGCCTGATTACCAGCCAATGATGTAAGCTGTTAACAGGCGCGAGAGGAATCACCAATAATGACAATGACCCTCAAGGTACTACAGTACAATTTACGTGGTGTGAAAAGGGACTTGGTGTCGAACACCATGCAAAATCTCTCGGTCGAAGGCCATTGATGTAAACCTGTCGCCGAAAAGTGAGAAACTTGCCATTGAGGCATGCAAGCTTCAAAGTACTGAAAGGGTTGTTCCTAAGTCAACTTCTTGGATAATGAGCTGATGTCGACAAGAAGCGACCCGTCGCAGGAGGGACTTAATGAATCCCACATCAACGACAGAGAACGACGTAAATGATTTTGGAGGTGAAAACAAACTGACAATACGGGGTTGAGGATGGCAGTCATGAAGGAATGAAGAATGAATGTATTGCAGTGGGTGAGCCTCAGGTGAATTGTCTGAATGAATTCTCTTGAAAATATGAGCGACACTGCCAATGGATTGGTAGCGTTAAGCCCAGAGATGGATGGTGTGACGGATCAATGGTGAAGACCAGTGAACCGAACAACCCAACCCGGCATGGATGCGGAAGGAAAGTGTCATGTTCAAGAGCGACTTGCTACCAATAAATTTTCTTCTTGTTTTCTTCCCAATTTTCCCCAGTCATTGTTGACCAGTACCTCTTTATTTTTGTCAATCTTGAGGAGGATAACATATGCTTGTTCTATAAATCGCCCTTTGGGTGAACCTATCGCTATATTTTAGCAAGCCTAGCGACAATGAAACTCGTTCTCGCCCTGTTGGATGAGTTTGTCGCTATTTAGTTTAACGAGTTTAACGACACAGATAACTCGGTCTCTTTCAATTTTAGAGAGTCTGAAAGAAACGAAAATAAGACTCCGAAGGTACTTTTTCGTTGTATAATCCCTTAATTCCGAAAAAGCGTAAAATAATACAAAAGGGATGAATTTTCGATAGTTTTAACGAGTCGAATAAGACAAGCGCTTGATCGTTTTGTGTAATAATCCCTCAGGTCCAAGAAGATTAAAATCTAGAGGAGGGATAACACTTCCGATGCATTTTAATGAGCTAGAGAGGCCAATCGCTCGACAATCTTTTTATATTTTACGAGTCAGGTGAGAAAAGCTTAAAGAAGACTCGTTTTCGAGGAATGAGTGATAGTTTCGGGTAGCAGTTGATTCCACGTAAGGTTTGGAATTTTCTAATCATGGCAGTGTTACAAGGATGGCTAGCAGAATCACTCTTCGCAGATGTTCCTCGAAGGGGTAAACAATCATATGGGGGTGAATGATCAGTTAAAAACAGAGTGGAGGTGATGGCGAGAACATGACCAAGGCTCAAAAGCTGGCGATAAGTCATTCACAATGGTTATTTACCTGTTCATTTTTTAACGAGCTTAAACGCGGCGAGAAACACTTGCTCATGACTTATGTTTATTTTTTAACGAGCATGAACTATGCGCTAAAACTGCTCGTGGAGAGTTTATTTTTTAACGAGCTTGAACTCTGCGACAACATTGCTCGCCAATCGTATGATAAAAATGTCTCATTCGAGATGCTATTTTGAAGTGGCTTACATCTCTAAAGCTTTGCCACGGATCCTTTCTTTATGCAAGTTAGGAAACAACTAGCCTTACGGGTTTAAAGGGTTAGAGGTCCTACAAATTTAAAAAATAAATAGACGCTCTTAACTTGCATGCGGAAAGGTTTGCATGCCCCCAAGTATAGCGAAAAATTTCCAGGTTACCAAGGAAAATGCTCCCTCGACGATGTCTATCGAAATAGACAAACGGGAGTGGCGTAGAGATACTCCACTCACATAACTTTAACGAAGGTATCTTATTCCAGTCTATTCCCATTTTCCTGTGAGGACGGGTTTGCCAGACTAGTCATATATCCTTCGCGGAAATCCACTCTATACCGAAGGTTTTCCTGCCGAAACAGACCAGGGTGCATGCCCCTTGGGTTTCAGTCACATCTTCCTTAATCACTCGCGCTCATCAAGTGGACGGACTGGAGACCAATGAGACATTTCTTGCATGAAAAGACCATTCAAGGATGGCATTTGACTATTTGTGATGTGTGAACCAGGGAATGGCATTTGGTCTACGAGCTTGACCATTCTGCCTTCGTGTGGAGAACACATTACTCTAAAGAGTGAGGAGACGATGATTCCCATGCAATAAATATAGTCGCTTCCAAGGAGTAGATTGTAATCTAAAGGTCCTTGAACTACCATAACATTCATGTGAACAGTTTTCCTTCTCAAAGTAATGGGCACATTTGGAAGGATCCCTAAAGGTCGACTAGTTCCCTTGTCGAAGCCTGTTAGATTTCTCATTTCAGGCAAAAGCGATGGCGAACCAAGCGCTTTCCAAGCAGTTGAGGAAAGGATACTCATAGAAGCCCCTTCATCAATGATGGTACCAACCATGACCATTCTGTAAGCTTGTACAATAATTCTGAATGGTACGTTGGCTGATAAACGGGGTCTGCCTAGTAGGTTCCAGTCGAAGGAAACCACTAGGTTGTTTGGTGGTGGGACTGAATAGACGGTCGGGTAGGACTCTGATGAACTTCCTTCCTATGGTAAAGGAATGGGAGGACTACCCCCAAGCTGATCAGAGTCGATGTTGATGAAAAGAATTTGAACGGTGTCATTCTCTTTCTCTTCAATGACGGTATCGTTCGAAGATGAACACTCTGAAGGAAATACCGGGTCAACTGCCGTATCGACCCTTTGAATTTCGTTTGGTATGGATTCCGAAGGTTCACTTTCAATGATAGGTGCTTCGGCTGACCACAAGGATGGGCCAGCCGGATTTTCAACTAGTGGAGGACTCGGCAAGAGTTTTTGATATCCAGGAGGAAGTTTTAACAGTGAAACCGGATGATTATCTAAAACTCGTTTAGCCTCTTCAAGGAAGGGACAGTGGTGGACGGCGTGATCGCCTTCACACAACTTACAAGGAAGTCTAGGATTCCTTCTTTGTCCATGTGCTTCACTTTCACTGGTTGACAGTGAGCATTCAACATGATCGCTAGAGGTTGATGCTACCGAATGGTGCAAACGAGGAGGCCAGTCTCTTAAGATCCGAGCGATATAGGGACAATCTCGATGAAAGTGGTCTCCATTGCAAATGATGCAAGGAGATTTAGGTTTTGACTGTGTGGTGTGTGGATTTTTGCTAGACGATACTTGGTTGTTCCCTTTCGATTTTGGTTCCTTTTTCTTCTTTTCCTTTTTCTCTTTCTACTTCTTCTTCTTCTCAGCTACTTGACTTTTAGCTTTATCGGCTTCGTCAAGCGAAGAGGAAGGAGGATAAGGAGAACTAATGAAGTAGAAGGTTGGGAAGCAACTCTAGTGTCATCTAGTTGCTGATTAGACTGTTCAGGAATTACGGGATTCTGAACAATAGAGGTAGAGAAGAGCCAGACTGGCAAACCAATTGTCAATCCTGGAAGTGACAAAGTGGCCATATGGGGTGGACCAACATCTCCCCAAGATAGGAAGGGACTAGAATTTCCTTCACGGGGAAACCTTGGTTGGTAGACTCCATTTTCTCAACCTGAAGATCAATGGGGAAATTTGCAATGTTATTCCAATTTAAAATAATTTTTTTAGATGCTTGGACACAACTTGTTTTTTCAATTTTAAAGAGTCAAGAAAAAACAAAATATGACTCTAGTCGCCTTCAATTTTTATTGAGCTTGAAGTGACAAGAGCTCAGAGGACCTTTTCCTTTAAGGAGTCTGAAAAGGAGCAAAATGGACTTCTCTAGAGATCTAGGCAGAGATGATTACCAAACGAATCGTAAAACTGCAAAATACTTTTTACGGTACGGCAGTCAGTCTTCCTGAATGTTGTGTTCGGTGCATTATGATCGATAGGGCGGCAGACACGGCTTCCTAAGGATAAAGGATGCAGCCTATAGTGGTCTCCCAATATATATGCGACGGTACATGGGAGCACAAGTCCGTACTGGCACTTATCGTCTCAGAGTGGAGGAATCACCAAACCAGCACTGAAAGAAACAGTTACCAGGCTTTACGACACCAGAATACGTCTCTAGCCTAGACCTCTAGATGTTGCGTTAAGTTCCAAAGCATTGTTAGATTCATTGAGATTTATTTTAAGTTGATCTTACTTAGCAGTTTTCCTTTCAGGTTCACCACGTGATGCATGTAAAATTCCTAAATGCAATCCAAGATGATAAACAAACATTTTATCTTCCTTCAGCAATGAAAATCCTAGCTACTAAGGGGAAGAAAGTCACGCATCTTTTCTTCACAGAGCATAGAGCACGCGCTAATATGCACAATCCTAAATCAAGCCAAGCATTCAAGATGCAAATGCACATGCATGTATTGGTTTTCAGCTCTCTTAATGTGTAAATGACACTAAGAAAACTATGTGCAAAACTAAATTACTTTTAAAGCGATTGTACTCAACAAAATTCTTTTTCAAAACGAAGTGAAAACAAGAGAGACACTTTGCAATTTTGAAATGGAAATTGCTTTTCGACACTTTAAATCTAGTAAATCAAGTCTTATGCAATAATAACCATATAATCAACTATCTAAAACAATGGGATTGTTTTCTAAAACTGAAAATGACAGCTACGACACTTTCAGATCTAGTGACGACAGTTCGACTATGTTTTTTTTTGCAAAAGAGAACTAAAACGATGCACAATACATAAAAAACGTTTATAGTTCTTTGCACTAAGGAGGTAGAATAATGCTAGAGAATGGGGTATCACAGAAGAACACTGATTACAGATAGCAAAAACTCTTGAATAAGACTGAAGACAGTGAGAAAAATCCACAGTCGGAAGGCAAATTCAGTCCTCCCTGACCATCGCACCTGTTACACAGTGAACTCAGTATGCAGCGCAGTTACTCCATTCAGGAAGTGCGATGCATATAGGCTTCCTTGAAGGTAGGGTGTGATGGTTACAGTGTGAGACTTTGAACGAGACTTCACTCATAGTTTGTAGTTTAGTTCAGGTGTTTAAGCTGAATAAATACAGATCAATGTATGTAAAAACAAAGGGGTGATTTAAGAGGTTACTAAAGCCACTACTCAGGGAAATTAGATTGCTTGCAGATCTATTGTTTAATTTATAAACAAAAACCCAGAGATTGACTGAAGTAGCATTGATCTACTTTTCATTTCTATGACAAATGCAGTTTGAAGGCTAGCTTGCTTGACTTCAGGCTTCGTCTGTATGTTTATAAAAGAAACAAGGATAGATAGGCTAACAAGTAATCTAATCAGTCCCCAGCGGAGTCGCCATTTTGTTATATGGGAATACTGCCCACACGGATGCTGTTATTCCCACTAAGATGGGTGGCTATCTTAGAAACAAACAATCAAAGTCTACTATTGATTCCTTTTATGAAAATAGATGAGAGGAGAACCAAGAGGGCCAACCTGAGTCTTGCGCTCGATTCCCTCTCCTTCTTGATAGAGTTTTTTCGCTCGCTCTTTATCTACTCAGCTTCAAAAGGGCCTGTAGAATCATAGTAACATACTACTATGCAAGAAACTAGGATCTAAGTTCATAAATAGTGTAGGATCAATTGTGAATTAACCGTATACAAGCATATATAAACAAGTACACAAGAATATGGAAGGAAACAAGAATAGCTTTATTCATATAAAAAGTAGCAAGAGGATTACAACCATGAACAACTCTAAACCAGCATCATCCTCCAGCTAAGAAGCCCTTCTTCACCTCAAAGCAAAGCAAAATCACCCAACATTGTGAATGTACACCAGAATACCAACAACACTTCTCTATAAGTTACAAAATTCTAGCCTCTTGATCTCTGTGATGAGGGATCCATATATAGATGATTATAGAGAGGTGAGTCATCTTTTGGGGTCTTGATTAGTGTCATTTCTCTGATAGTTCCTGCTTCCACTTGGAGAAGGAAGATCTCTTACTCATCCCTGGTCAAAAATGGAGTGGCAAGTGTCAGAGGGGAAGCTTTTGGAAGATTCCCTGATCTTCCACCTCGCATTTTTGTCCCTACCATTTGTACATTCCCAACCATCACACCCTACAGAGGAGAAAACCAGTGTGCATTTCACCCTACACATTGGGAAGGTGATATGCATCACACCCTCTACATGGAGCTTTCAGTATGGTCCAGCTTTGAACATTTATGAGCAGGATTTAGTGGAGAACTTCTCGGAGATGATGTAATTAGTTGACCTTGTTCCTTTAGGCAGTGAAGCAACCCTTTTAGGGACTTAAGAGCCCTCAGTTTATGGACATTTGTGATTGGGTTTGAAGTGCCCAAAAATGTCTATAACACCCTCACAGTGCTTTATCTTTTCTATAGGAAGAGTTCTTTAACAAAAACCGTAGAGGAGAATGTTGACGCAGAACCGACTGAGAAATTTCATTCAACACACAGGCAAACTGCTATTTTTGACTCACAGGCAAACTTGTCTCTAACCCTCCAATTCAAGATAGTTCAAGTCACCACTTTTTCCAAAACATACCATGCATGAAAGAGTGTTTTCAAGCCTACCTCTCTCGGAACTCCAAATTCGATGCAGAAAAGTCTAGGCTTCTCTGCTCTGGAAGGCTATCCTGTACTTCTTGTAGAACTTCTTCCTGAAGAACTCTTACTAGCTTCTGCAAGATGTCACTGCACCTCTAAATGAGCTTGGTACATAGGAGAATTTTGAAATAGGTCGAAAAGCTCAGTGGAGGATGATGGGTTAATAGATTGTGGAAGCGGAGGACAAGTACTTTGGCCAAGGACGTTGCAAGTGCAAATGAACAACGGGTGGTGCGATTCTTCAGCCAAACATTTTTGAACTACGGCGCAATTCGTGGTGAGGGGGTGAGGTGGCCAGACCGAACCATTATCCAACATCACGACCATCATTTCTCTACGTGTCCCTCGCCAGGGGTAAGCTATAGGGTCAACCCTCTAAATTTCATTGTGGCTTGTGTCTTTTATTTAGGTTGCAAGGACATTAAGAATTCCTCCGTTATCTCATCATCATGACCCTGAATTTTGTCACAAAAGGTCATTCAGTTGGCACAGGTGAAGAGGTTCACCACCTTAGGATGGTCACACAATTTACTGGAATCTTAGGGTTCCTTCTTGATAAACTCCCTTGGCATGGTGAGAGTGCTCTATTTTAATGCTTTGAGCAGAAAGGGAATGTTGTTTATGGTTTCCTACTTTGAACTTCAAGAAAGGATCTCTCAGGTGTTTAATTTTTAATTTTCACCAATTCCCTTGTTCTAATGCTTTTGCTGCCCAAAAATCTACTGCCCATGTATAACAAGAAGGATTAGGTTTCCACAGATAGGGCACAAAGCTGAATTTCCATCCTCATCATACATACAACCATGTAAGTTCAAATTCTTCATGCACAGGTTAGCCCTCACAGTGCTTTATCTTTTCTACCGGAAGAATTCTTTAACAAAAACTGTGGTGGAGAATGTTGATGCAGAACCGACTAAGAAATTTCGTGCAACACACAGGAAAACTGCTATTATCGACTCACAGGCAAACTTGTCTCTAACCCTCCAATTCAAGACAGTTCAATTCACCACTTTTTCTGAAACATACCATGCATGAAAGAGTGTTTTCAAGCCTACCTCTCTCGGAACTCCAAATTTGACGCAAAAAAGTCTAGGCTTCTCTACTCTAGAAGGCAATGTTGTACTTCCTATAGAACTTCTTCTTGAAGAACTCTTACCGGCTTCTGCAAGATGTCACTATGCCTCTGAATGAGCTTGGTATCCAGGAGAATTTTGAAACAGGTCGAAAAGCTCTGTGGAGGACGACGAGTTAACAGATTGTGGAAGCAGAGGACAAGTACTTTGGCTAAGGACGTTGCAAGTGCAAATGAACAGCAGGTGGTGCGAGTCTTCAGCCAAACATTTTTGAACTACGACGCAATTCGTGGTGAGGGTGTTAGGTGGCTGGACCGAACTATTATCCAACATCACGACCATCATTTCTCTCCGTGTCCCTGGCTGCCATTACCTCCCCTCTGCCATTAACTACTGCCACCAGTGCCAGTCCTGCTGATTTTCCCCGATTGGACACTCCACACGTGTTGGCTACACGGCTCGTTGGTGATTTTGAATGTAACCAAGCTTGTTCGGATCCCACGAAGCCATGTATTTGGCTGAGGGTGGCTAGTTTGACTAGCCCCCGATCCTCGTTCAATCCGAACCATTTTCACAGACGTGCAGTTTCTGAAATATAGTTTATGCAATTGACGAATGAGTTTAGACACTTACCTGCGTGGCCGTGGATGCGCTATGCAGACTTCGGGTCACAGAACCACTGCCTCGCTTGCTGTTGCCTCGTGCAGGGGTGCTAGAACTCATTCTTTCATTTGCTGATGTAGTATCCATGGTTTTGGAACCCGATCCTTCGGTTTTAAATGCTGCATGCATAGGTTCTGTTTGATTTCGGCTGCCGAGGATGTTCTCACATCTGAGAGGAGCCTTTTGCATGTTCCCTGTGTTGATTTCAACTATCCCTACCTCCAAAGTATGTGTTCTAGAGGGATTAGCTGCTATAGTATTCCTGCAGGATGTCCTGTAGCTGCTTCTCCTCCTGGGAAGCAGGCTAAATGAGCAGGGACATATTGTGGATGAGGAACGGATGCATTGATGAAGAGTCTAGATGGAGCTTGGACAGATAGAGTGTGTGAGACTTTGTTGCTGGACTTGTGACTTAAAAATATTTTCTGTCATTCTGAGGAAAACATTGTTTCTTGTATGATTGTGCAGGGACACATAACCAAGTGGGTGACAGAGGTGTCAAGAGATGGAACAAGGTGCCATATGGTGATGGGTTGAATAGAGGGGTGGCTGCAGGCCTAACGAACTGATCCCAACCATTAGATTCCCTTCCAAAATCGAATTTGGCTTGCCCAAAGGTCTTATAGGATGTTTCCTGTAGAAATACAGAACTTCCTGTAGAAAGCCCAGAAATTCCTGTAGAAGGTGGAATCTCGATCCGAATGTGATCAAATCCTAGGAAAGGTGAGTGGACATGGAGGGAATGTCTAAAGGGATGTCCTGGAGCCTAGTATGGACCCCTATCCTAGTTTTTCACGACCCTCCTTTCCTACAATGTATTCCCTGCAACCTGCAATTATTTCGCAGAGATTAGGCCTGTTTTTTTCTTTTTCTTTTTTCTCTTTATTTTTTTTCTTTTTTTCTCTCTCTTTTTTTTTTTTTTTGAGAGATAGTTTGGGCACCTCCATGAGGTTTTCACCCTTGCTATCTGCCCTGGGTGCCTTGAAGAGGTTTTCACCCAAGGATCTTTTTATTCCATTTTCTTATTTTTCTAGAGACAGCTGGGGCACCTCCATGAGGTTTTCACCCTCACTGTTTGCCTTGGGCGCCTCAAAGAGGTTTTCACCCAAGGATCTTTTTAATCTTGTTTTTTTTTTTTTTGATGATGATGATCAAGGTGTGGGTGGAATAAAGGTAGGGCCCTACTCCACTACCAGTACTGATTTGTCCAAAGTTTTAATGAACTCCTGCCTTGAAAGGGGTTTCCCGTAGATTTTCAATCGATGCTCATTAACAAGCATGGGGATGGCTTCTTCATCAATGGTTCTTATAAGGACTGAACCATTTTCATTGCATTTCTCCACTGTATATGGTCCTAACCATCTTGTTTTCAACTTCCCTTTGAAATCCTTGTATCTTGAGTCATACAGTAGTGCCCAATCTCCTGGCTAGAATTTCTTTTCATTAAGGTGCCGGTCATGCCATATCTTCCTCTAGAGTTGAACTACTTCTGAGTGGGGGAGGGCCTACATTCTCTATTCACCTAATCCATTCAACTGCAGTAATCTTTCACATTGAGCATGGCTGAGATCTAGGTCCAGCTGAGCTGCCACCCTTAATGTGTTGTACTTGAACTCTATGGAAAACAAAGCTTTCTTCCCGTAGACTAGCTCATAAGGTGTGAAACCTATTGTAGTTTTCCAAGTGGTGTTGTAGGCCCAGGTGGTCTCAACCAGGCGATTTGCCCAATCCTTTCTGCTGCTGCTCACCACCTTAGTGAAAATCTCTTCCAATGCTCTATTAGTGACTTCCACCTACCCATTTGCTTGTAGATGATATGGGGTGGAAGTTCTGTGCTTGATCTTGTGATGAGCGAGTAGGTCTTCAATCAAGTTAGAGGTGATCTGGCTTCCTTGATCGGTGACTAACTCTCTTGAGTAGCCAAACTTGTAGAAGATATTTTCCCTTAAAAACTTAGCCACTTTTTCTTCTGTCACTGCCTTGATTTCCTTTGTTTCTACCCACTTTGTCAGGTAGTTGGTGCACACAATGATGTAAGACATTTTCTTTGAAGGAGGGTTGATAGGACCCACAAAATCCATGCCCCACTTCTCAAATGGCTCGAAGGTCACTTGAGGTTGGAGGGGAATTTCATCCCTTGGAGTCAATTTCCCCATCCTTTGACATTAGTCACACTGGTTGATGTACCTTTTGACATCTTGATGAAGAGTAGGCCAATAGTAGCCTACCTGTAGAATTTTGAAGGCAATCCTTTTTGCTACAAAGTGGCCTCCACAGGGCCCATCGTGATAGGTTAGGAGGATGTCAAAGACTTCCTCCTCCCTAACACAATGCCTCAAGATCTTATCTGGGCCATGTTTAAATAGGTTGCCCCCAATCCACGTGAATGGGGAACTGTTCCTCACAATCATGGTCTTCTCCTTTGAGGATAGATGCGGAGGGAACTGTGCTAAGACCAAGTAATTTGCTCTATCAGCAAACCATGGAGAGAGTACTGAGATAGAAAACAGGTGTTCATCTGGCATCTGGTCATCCACTGTCCCTTCTTCACCTGCAGGCAAATCCAATCTAGACAGGAAGTCAACAACAACATTTTCCTTACCTGGCTTGTCGACAATAGTCAAATCAAATTGCTGCAACAAAAGTAACCATATAATGATATGAACATTTACATCAAGCTTATTCATTAAATATCTAATCACAGCATGATCAGTGTGTATGAATGTTTGATAACCAGTGATGTAGTGTCTGAACTTGTTCATGGAATGGACTACAACCAGTAATTCTTTTTTAGTTACAATATAGTTCATCTCTGCCTTGGATAGGTTTTTGCTAACAAAGTATATGGCATATGGTAGTTTCTCCTCAACTTGTCCTAAGGCTGCCCCTATGGCTTTGTTCGAGGCATCAGTGTGGATGTGGAAAGGTAGGGCCCAGTTTGGACCTCTCAAAATCGGGACGAACACCAGCTTATCTTTCAACTCATCCAGAGCCCCTTGGCAGTTGTCATTCCATTTAAACTCAACATCTTTCCCTAAGAGGCCAAACAATGGCGAGGCTAGCTTACTGAAATCTTTAATGAACCTTCTATAATATCCTGCTAAGCCTAGAAAACTCTGAACACCTCTTACCTTTTGAGGAGGTGGAACCTTTTGGATAATAGCAATTTTATTAGGATCCACCTGTAACCCTTGCTGAGAAATCGTATGACCTAGCACAGTCCCTTCAGTCATCAGGAATTCACATTTTTCAGGACTGAGGGACAGGTTCATCTCAATACACTTGGTTAAAACTTTTCCCAGGTTAGTCAATGCTTCTTGGAAGTTGGACCCATAAGGAGTAAAGTCATCCATATAGATTTCCACCGAATCGTGAACTAGTTCAGCAAATATGCTCAATACTGCTCTCTGAAAAGTGGCAGGAGCGTTGCATAGCCCAAAGGGAAGGACCCGATAGGCAAAGGTACCCCATGCACAAGTGAAGGTGGTCTTATCTTGGTCTTCCATGCTGATTTGGATCTGATTATACCCGTTGAACCCATCTAGGAAAGAGAAGAACTTCTTCCTTGCCAGTCCATCCAACACTTGATCTATGAAAGGCAAAGGGAAATGGTCCTACTTGGTGGCTTTGTTAAGTTCACGGTAATCTACACAGATTCTCCACTTCCCATTTTTCTTGGGCACAAGAACCAGAGGTGAGACCCACTCATTGTCAGAGATGGGGTAGATGAATCCTACATCCAACAACTTTTGCAATTCTTCTTTGACAATGTCTTGAAGGGTTGGATTCATTATCCTCTGAGGCTACCTGACTGGTTTACAATCCTCTTTAATGTAAATGTGATGGGTACAGACCGAAGGGTGGACTCCTTTCATCTCCTTATAGCTCCAAGTGAAAGCATCCAAATGATGGTTCAATAAGCTACACAGCTCCTTCTCCTGGGAGGGAGATAAGGAGGAGCTGATCTTTAAGGTTCTTTCAGGGCCAAATTCCACATTCTTAACTCTAGGAGAGGTCGGATCAGCCACACAGAGGTCCACTAAAAAGCTGGCTTGGGTACCTTCCACCAACTCCTCTAATGACAGTGCACCGGGAGGTGGATTTTGAATCAAATTCTCAATCAAGTCATCCTCGGTTTGAGGGCCTCCCCTGGTGGCTTCTACTGTGCACAATGGTGCAGAGTAGACCTCATCCTCATCTCCCTCTTCCAACCAAAGTGGTAAGTCATGTTCTAGCAGAGGTTGGGCAGGAGGGTATAGGACTAGCTGTTTGGACATAGGCCCATTCTTGATGGTCATGCTTCCATCTCGACAATTGATGTAAGCATCCGCAGTAGCTAACCAAGGCCTTCCCAAAATGAGGGGGTATCCAGTGAGTTTTGCCTTTGGTTGAAGGACCAAGAAGTCTGCAGGGTGCTCACAAGAGTCAACAAATACCATGACATCTTCCACAATCCCTTCGAGAGTCATGGTGGAGCAGTCTGCTAACTGCAGTACTGTTGAGGTCTTCCTTAAGGAACTCTGAAGGTTGATTTTAAGCATAGTGTCCCTGGTCATCACATTAATGGCAGCCCCTAGATCAATCAAGGTGTAGGGGATTATGGTGCCATGTATGTGGACATCAACTACAGGGCTCCCAGGGTCCAAATATTTTGGACAGATTACTTGCCCCAACATTAGATCGGACAGTCATCCTATGACATTGATAGTCGGGGCATCTCTCTTGCACCTGCCTAGGTGCTTGAAACACGTATCCTTGATCAATTTGTTGTATATTGGTACATATTTTATGGCCTGGAGAAGTGGTATTTTCACACACAATTGCTTAAGTTCTCCCAAAAGTTCAGTCTCCTCTGGGTTTGGTTGTGTGGTTACTGTTAGTCGCTCAAGAAAGGGTGGAATGGCTTGGGGTTCACTTTCCTGTTTTTCTTCCTCATCCTTTGGGGGAGGAAGTTGGCGGTCTGGAAGGACCTTCCTAGATCGCAGGTTGACCTCCTGGATCTCCATAGCATTGGTAGGGCATGTTGTTTCCCTAGTGTATACCTATTGGGCCTGTCTGTTGTTGGGGTTCGGGTTCGGTTGAGAAGGCATCTGGGGTTGTCTTGGAGGAGCAGGAGGTAATGGTTGTGGTTGAGCAGGTGGTGGAGGTAGAATGGCGAGAAGAGAGTTGTATTGGGGCCTCCACCCCGCTAAGGTGCATTCCACTAAGGTTGTGGCTAGACATGTGGGTGAAACGAATGAGCAGTAGGTTGAGTATGGTATTGAGATGGATAAAACCACGGAGGAGGTGTGGACGAGGAAGGATGAGCAGGGGGAACCCAAGAAGGTATATGAGCCGATTGGTTGGGGCTATAATAATCTTGGGATGTCCCTTGCATCCCCTGCTGGTAGGGTCTGGGCCCATGCGGCCTCATTTGGTTGAGGAAGTAGAGTGGTTTAATGGCTTCCTTAGTCCCCTCGTACATGGCTTTAAATCCGGGTAAGGTTGGGCATTGGTTTGTGGGGTGGTATTCCTCACAAACGAAACATACCTCTACTAAGTGCAATGGACACTCATTCTTAGGATGCTTCCTTTTACGTCTGGGACAGAAAATGGCCAAAGCCCTCTCAGCTTCCTCTTTCTTCTGTTGGATTCGGAAAGTATCAAGTTGCATGGCAATGGTCTATCTCATCTCATTTTTGAGGTCTTCCATCTGATTAGCAATCTCATGCTTGGAGAAGGTGGTACTAGTTGAAAGTGGACTCTCCCTACCTCTTTTCCGAGCTGCCCTAGAATGCTTTCTAAACATAGTCTTTATGTCCTCATAAGGTAGTTGGTAGATGTCTCCTCCAGCTAGCAAATGGAGGGTATCTAGAAGGTCTTCAGGGACTCCTCAGAGCAGAACCAGCTTCAGAGATTCAGGGTCAAGTGTGCACCTGGCCCGTTTATAACTAAGTTGGAACCTTTCCTCGTAGTCTTCTAAGGACTCATCACTTCCCATGGTCATCTGAAAGATCTCTCCCTTTGTTTCTTTTGACCTACAGTAGTCCCGGTATTTGTTGTTAATTAAAGTCCTGTTGCATCTGAGCCGAAGTTGTGATACTGTTTCCAGGTAACCCCATGAACCAGCGTAGTGCTGCATCCTTGAGGGTAGAAGGAAAGAGTTTCAACTTTTGCTCGTCCTCGGCATAGTCATAAGTTTGACAAAGGACAGCAAACTCAAACAGGAAGGTATCAGGGTCTTCAGTGGTCAATCCATGGAAGTGAGGTAAGGATGAGGGACTTATGTTCTTCATTTTCATGTCCCCATTGGTCTCTCGGATGGCAAAGGCACCTTATATTCTCTCCTCATCTCCTATATTGTTTTTGTGTTCGACCATGGTCTCAAGAGGAATGTTCTCTCGCTCTTCTCCTGTTATAGGATCTTCGTATATCTCTAGAGGTTCACCTATAGGTTCTTCTGGATCACTACCACCAAAGAAGAGAGAAGGGTGACTCAGTGATGTGGTGGGGGTGTTGGGTAAGAATTTTCCGATATTGTCGCTATTCCTACGAGGCATGAAATGAAATATTTTTGGTTGCTTTTGTTTTTTATGCTTGTACCTGCAAGATTGAAATAGATGGAACTGCAACGAACTAAAATCTATCTTGCTGAAATGAAAATGTGGAATTGGAATGAAAGCAGGAAAGGACTAATCTATTTTGCTGAAATGAAAATGCGGAATTGGAATGAAAGTAGGAAAGGATTAATCTATTTTGCTGAAATGAAATTGCAGGAATGAAATGGTAGGCTACGCTTGCATAATTGAAATTGCGGAATTGAAATGCTAGTCTAGGAAAGCAGGAAATGTCTAGTCTACTTTTGCAGAAATGAAATTGTAGAATGGAAATGAAATAAACTACTTAGCATAAGGTTGTAGTAGAAAATAGAAGAAAAGCAACAATCACAAATACTCTGATGCTTGCCTGGCAATGGTGCCAAAAATATGGTGGGCTCCAGTATTGCAGCAATAATGCTGCAACTCCTGGGACTCCCTTCTTTAATTTTATCAACCCGGTAGTTCGTAACAAACTTGGAAGCGACGGTGCTGTATGCACAAATACTAGCTCTTGTCACGGCTGTCACTTGGTTAGCTTGCACAAGTCCGCTAGGAGCTTAAGCCAACTTCTATGAGCTCTTAAAATAAGCTTTTTAACTGATGGACGAAGGCTAATCTACTTGCATAAAGAAACTGAAAAGCTGAAAGGAAATGCAAACCCTAATTTTACCAGCTAGCCCTACTGATGCAAGAAAGAGGACGAAAGCTACTGAAAGAGATGTCATTGACTTCTAGGAAGGTAAAATGCATGTGTCTAAGCTACTTCTATATTAAAATCTGAAAAATAAAAATTAAAATTAAAATTAAAAATTAAAATTAAAAAAAATTAAAAGAAGAAGAAGAAGAAGAAGAAGAAGAAGAAGAAGAAGAAGAAAGAAAGAAGGAATAAAAGAAAGAAAGAAAGAAAGAAAAGAAAGAAAAAAAATAAAAAATAAAATAAATCTTTTTGTATTTTTGAATAAGTTGTCAGAATTATCATGCATGTGCTTTAACTGTTTTTTACTATGCAGAGGCGAGGTGAGGAATGGAACTGACGAGGCGCTTGCAGTAGGTTGGGAAGGTGAGAAGAGGGCCTAAGGGGTCCCTAGCACCCTCCCAGAGAGTTTCACAGAGTTTGGCTATCAAGAAACCACTTCTGTGAGCTTCTACAGGAAGTCTGTAGGGGTTCTACATGGGGATTTTGGAGGGTTGATGGAGGAAGAAAGGTGAAGAAGTGGGTATGGAGGTGAGATGAGGGTGTGAGGAGGTCCAAGACTTGGTGGATGGAGCTGAGTGGTGAGGATTGTTGGATTTGTTCAAGGAGGGGTAGAGAAATGTTGCACAAAAATATGGAAATTAGGGCAAAGCGAGCGAATGTGGCAAATGTAAGGCAAGAATCCAAGTTAGAGGATGGAGTGGGCGGGATTGGTGGAGTACGGGTAGATAGAGAAGTATTACAGGTGCTCTGCAAGTTATTTCTCAAACTGAACAAATAAAGACTCGGAAAATAAAGGACCTAGTTACTTTAACCTAATCTGACCTAGATAACAAAAAAGAAAATGAATAGAAGTTTATTTGCAACGAAATCATGTGAAATAACTATGCAACTAAGCAATCATGAACCTAAGCATGTAACCACAACTGTTATCAACTTCTGCAAATGAGAATCTAACACTAATAATTGCATGATGAAGCAAAGGCAGTGTTTTTTATGCCAGCAAGGTCACCTTGGTCCCATCTCATGGTCCCACCGAGGAAGAGGTGAGATCCGAGGTGCTTGATAGCCTTTTTCTGAAGATATTCTTTGTTATTAACCTATCAAATCATTCTGAACATGAAAAGCCTTTTTTATTATCAACAATGATCTAGGTAACGAGGCAAGATTCAAATCTACTTAACAGAAATTATTTTGCAAAGATACTAAAAACAAATAACAGTACACGAAGGAAGCCTTGGCACTTGGGTTGGGCCCAACCCCAAGAGCTACAGGCTCCTAAGAAAAGCTCAGAACTGATGCCAAATAAAGTTGCTTTCCATTACTCAAAAATAACCATGTCACAAAGAAAGTTGTACAGCAGTACCTACAAAATGAGCTGAAAAAAATAACAGCACCATAGTGCAAAATACAATTGTTCAAAAAGTAACCTACGAAGGCTGGAAGACTTCCTATTTATGCACTACGAGGGTCTCCAGTAGCCCTCCTTAACTCAAGGGGCCCGACTGCTCAAACTGCCAGTGATCAATTACTTTACACAAAACTGCTTGGCTACCCTTGGGAATCCTTTTCGGTGGCCTGCTAAACTCCGAGCTGAGGGTGGAGACTTCGAGGAAGGGCCATTTAATGCAAGAGACACCCTTCCTACAAATCCTCACCCTTGTTCCTTCATGCTTGGCTATCATCTGGTTCATAATTGCTTGCCCTGGTCCATAATTTGTCCAAAAATCTGCAATAACCACGTGTTAGCCTTCTTGGTCAAGTGACTATCCTCATTCGTTCAACTAACATAAATATACTCAAAAACATGCATAAACTATGAAAAATGGTGGATTAGCGAAGAATAGTTAGGCAAAATGAGCCCAATAAGTTACCAAATTCCGGGGCTCATCACAACCTGTCAATCATATTATCCTCCTTAATTACCCTTCAGAAACTTGAGATCCTTGAGTTATGAGAAATAATGGTATGTGTGTAGGTTTTAACCCCGTACATAAATTACCTACATACAAATTCTAAAAACAGAAAATAAACAATGGCAAGAGCATAACACATAAAACAAATATACACAGAGATTTTCCCCTAAATCCCAAACCCGGGACTACCAAATTGATTTTTCATTATGTTCCTTTCAATGTTACAATATATGTGTGTGTGTGTGTGTGTGTCGAAGCATCCATAAACCCCAATCCATTAATCCTGGATTAGAACATAACTGTAGTTCCCTTGACCAGATCTAAAAAATACCATGGACCAAAACCATTGCACCCAAAACCATGTGCGAAAACCATGCACAAAACCATAAGTAGGTCCGCCCACCTAATATAGGGTCCAAAAAAATTTCTCAAGGCACTGCCCCGAACTTAGTAGAGGAGGGCTACCACCCCCCTACGACCCCCCTGCTGCACCCAACGCAATGAAGGGGGTGTTGGCTGCCTTCAAGCTTAACCACTGGGGCTAGTTGTGGAAAGAATATAACACAACCCAACAATGTGACATACAGTTGTTATGTCGCCCTCGTCCATCAACTCACCTTGAACCAAATTGACACCTTTGTTGGCTTGATTGTCCACCAAAGTTTTGTTCTCTCTCTTGATATGATAAAACTCCAAAATTTCAAATTTATCCATGATCAATTGAATTCTTTGTAGAGTTGATCTTGTATTTGGGTCGTAGCAATGATTCAATTCGATACATTTTTGAATTGTAAAGAGAGAGTCTCCAAAGACATATATGATGATGATCTTGTTAGTATTGACTCGTCAATTTCTATATGTTGAAAGTGGTCGATGATTTGGATGCATATTTATTATGTATAATGGTTTTGATTTACTTCTTATGATGAATGTTTTCAAATTCACTTAGATTATAGATATTTGATTGACTTGTTTTAATTATAGATTATTATCATGTTACAATAATTATGTGGTTATTTTATATATACCGGATGTTGTAGATTATATTTTAATGGATATTTAACAAGTATAATGATGTTGTTAATTTGTATGGATGTTTGTTTCCCTAAAAATTCTTTATAAATGTTAACCTATAAAATATTTCAAATGCATTCATATGATGTATAATCATATAACTTATTTAAGAGACATGATATATTTAACTAATTAAATTGAAATAATACATATTAATTTAGCTGTGTGCAAAACAATAATCAGATTTTGGAAGCAAACAAAGAAGCAACAATGGAAGCCAAAATGGAAAAAAAATTGGAAGCCACACTAGAAGCAAAACTAGAAGCCAAATCAGAAACCAAACTAGATGCATATCCTAGTGCTAAACCTGGCGCTAAACCTGGGCTCAATCTGGCATTAAACCTGGTGTTATTTCCTACGATTGGAAGCAAAAAAAGAAGAAACAACGGAAACCAAATTGGAAGGAAAATTGGAAGCCACACTAGAAACACAACTCGATGGAAAATTGGAAGCCACGCTAAAAGCAAAACTAGATGGAAAATTGGAATCCACACTAGAAGCAAAATTAGAAACAAAATTGGAAGCCACACTAGAAGCAAAATTGGAAGCCAAACTAGAAGTAAAAGTGGAAGCAAAATTGGAAGCCACGCTAGAAGCAAAATTAGGTGTACAATTGGAAGCCACACTTCAAGCAAAACTGGAAGAAAAATTAGAAGCCACACTAGAAGCAAAACTGGAAGAAAAATTAGAAGCCACACTAGAAGCAAAATTGGAAACCACAGTGGAAGCAAAATTGGAAGTCACACTAGAAGCAAAACTAGACACAAAACGCGAAGTAAAATTGGATGTTAAAATGGAAGCCAAATTAGAAGCAATTCCTGTCACTATTTTCGGCGATAAAATGTAGATATTCCAAGCGTTATTTACAGCATTATTCTTGGTACTACTTACGGCGTTATTTCCAACTCGACTCTAGGAAAATTGTGGGGCAATATTTCAAGCTCTATTTTAGGCGTTATTTATAGGGCTATTTTTCTAGCACTATTTTTGTTGTTATTTCTGATGATGTTTGTGGCACTAGTACAAACATACCTGGTAGCACCCAATTTTGCACCGAGAAAGGTGTCCAATTCATGAACTAAAGGAAAAAAAAAAAAAAAAAAAAAAAAAAAAAAAAAAAAAAAAAAAAAAAAAAAAAAAAAAAAAAAAAACAAACAAACTAAATTCTGACACAATTTTAGGTGTTATTTCCATGTTCTGTTGTAGTGCATATTTTTCATATGTATCATGAATCTCTTTCTGATGTATTTATTGTTGCAATATTTTCTAATGTAAAGGTCATTTGTGACGTTCGCTTAGTAAGAATTTTTGTAGTCAAAAATGAGTTCTAGCTATGAGTTTTGTCCTTAAACTATATATCAAGTGGTGCACTATAAGTCTGAATTGCCAGGTGCAGAGAATGGAAGACTGAGGTGGATACATCTTGTATTCACACTACTTTCCTAGATAATTGGCGAGTACAATGGATGGCACCCATGTATCTCAATAGACGAAAGTAGGTCCATAGGATGGTCATGGTCATATTGACATTAGTTCCTAGAGTACAACATGTTCGTGATTAATCTGAGGTATTACTGGTAAATTGGTTTCCAACTAAAACATGATGATAGTTCTTGAAGTAAAAATAGGCACAAATACAGTTGTTGAGGTGAAATAAAGTTGCATTTTTCTCACTTGAGAAACAAAGATTGGTTGTAGGCTGAATTTTTTGAGTGGAATGATGATCTTGTAGTTGGAAAGATAGAAAGGTATTCGATACATCAAGGAGGTCATTAGAGCTTGATCCAAGAGAAGCAAGTGGAAGCATTGTAGTAGCAACAGTGGAAGTCAAATGATGATGAACAATGGTAAAATCATGTGAATGACGCAGACTCATGACCACATTGTAATATTTGTCACACATGTATTTGTAGGAAGTCTATAATATCATGTTTAAGTTGATATATTGGTCCTTGAAGTAGTTTGTGTTGATTTTTCCACTGCACTCAAGAATCAAGTTTGAGTCTAAGATCACGATCACATACACACTCAAATTCCACAACACTTATACGTTGCACAATGAAATAACAAATAGTAGTTATTCAACTAGTACACAAGACAAATCTTAACCTAATACTTATTATATTACAAATATTTAATATGACAATATTAGGGCTCTCGTACCAAGGGTCATGGCCCTTACAATTTTCCTGATATAAAAAAACAAACAGGGCTTGGTAACAACAGATATGATGACCAATCTACCCTGAACAAAGTACGTTTGACCTACTTGTTGATGTATCACTACCACAACCCTTTCAGTGCACATACCTTGAACACATCTGATGGGTACCTTTCCTTCCCTTCTGTTAATCATGAAACTTTTGTTCCCTCAGAAATAATGCATCTTGAGATCCACTATCTGTCGCTATCAACCTTCCTATTACTCCAAGAGTGACTAAACTTTGGCCCAAAAAAATATGCCCACTAGCTTCTCTCCTGCTCCACTAAGAGTGCAAACTCTTAAGTTCTCAACCACTGCCCACTTCTTGCCTCTTTGTTGCTCCAAATATGACAAGACTTAAGGCTTGTAGGTTGCCCTCTTATCTCTGGTTTGACTCACTGTCAATCACTAAAATAGGGCACAATGACCAACCCTCTTATCATCAATCCTCCACCCTTGATCTCAATGAGCTAGAACACAAACAACCTACCCTCTTAACAGTGAAAATCTTTCCCTTGCTCATTATACTAGGGCTCCCCAAGAAACCACTAGCATCCCTCCAACAAAATGTACTTAGGTTGCTGCAACAACTGTCCAAATTGGACCTATCATTCCTTAGAAAAACATCAACACAGGAAAAAAACTCATACCTTTCTAGGACAGCTTATTATGTCCTCAAAAACATGGCCTTGTCTACAATGCAGTCTAATATTTTTAGCCTTGTCCAGCGCTTCCTATAGAAGCTACAGGATTTCTCCAAATCAGTCTAATAATACTCAAAACACCTATGCAAATCCTCTTGTACATGGCGTTATCTCATGTGCTATAACATGGCCAAATTATCACAATTGTTCCAGGGATAAACCACCTCCATCCAACATCAATTAGGGCTTGGCCCTCTTGCAATACTAAGAGATAAAACTCAGCCTATCACAAATAATTTACACTATCAAAACACGCACAGAATTTGCCCTACAACTCAACCAGCAATCATCTAACTTGGACTCTTTCAAAACACAGAAAAGATGCTCCACAACTCGTCCTTTCTTCACTTGGAACCTCTACTATAGGCCTACGACTGCTTCATATTCCTTCCTCCTATGATGTGGTGCACTTGGATGTTGTGTGATCAAATGAGCCTTGCCTCACCCTTATTTATATCTTCCCTTGGTGCAACGACTAGCCCTCTAAAGGACACATTTAAAGCCTCGTCAGCTTGAACATCATGTCATTATCCAAACTCGTATAAATAAAAAATCATTTTCCTCATTTGATCAAAACCTCCATGGTTTCCTTAGGTCTGCTTAGCTCCTTTAAGGGTGATATACTTGCAACATTGAACAAACCATCAAAATCACACTTGGTTTTTCACCCACCACTTTGGGTGTAAAACCCGCTTCTTGTTTATTTTGCCCACAAATCCCATGTGTGTCAAACTTCTCCCAAACCTTGTACCCTAGGGTTTGGGAGTACCTCCCAAGCTACACAAATCAACACTCTCTCTTAGCGAGTGAGGTACTTCCACTACTTAGAATTATCTCATCATCATCATCATTGGTGACACTAGCCCAACTCCTGGTGTTCACTACTACAACATACCCTATAGAATGAACCACTCTCCTCTCGATAGTGTCTCTTCCATCAAAAGCCTCCTGCTTCTTCTTCCTTTCCCAATAGGCCTTCATGTCATCCCACGGTTCCTACTTTCCAACTCTAGAAGTCCCCTTACTTCCCATTGACCATATGATCTTTTGGGTTGCAAATTATCCCTCTAAACCTACATACTCTAGCTAGAAATTGGCTCCCTCTAAGCCTCAGGAACCTACACCTACTTATTCTCATGATCTATAGGCTTTCTTGTAAGCCAGTATAGACTATAATCCTTAAATCCAATGACAACTCCAACAGAGTTAGAGCCTATGGGCCCGAGTCTCGCTTTCCCATCCTATAAAATCACCTCAAACCCTTTTTTCTCGATCACTAAGACAGACAACACATTTTATTTGAGCTTTGGTACAAACAAAACATCTTAAGCTCGCAACGATCAATGTAACTCCATCTTGAATGGCATGACACATGATCCTATGATTTCTTTTTTACTCTTATCGCCAACCTCCATGTGCAATTTCAAGTCCCATTTAATTAGAGTCTCAAACACATCATGGGAACATGTCATATAATTTGACACACCATTTTCCATGTACCATGTAATCTCATCGATGGTACTCTCAGAGAAATGGGATGCCAGAGTAAAATATTCATCCTCCAACCTTCTTGAGAGGTCATCCAACTCTGAAGAAGTAGTAACACCTGTTGTATCCTTCCTATTATTCTTCTCATTAACTCCCTTATTCTTCTTAGGAAACTTCAGTGAACAATGAATATATTTTTCACAATTGAAACACTTCAACTAGCTCAAGTCCTTATTTTCCTTTCCCATCATTCTCCCTACAAGAGCCATGTTATCATCAAAAGTCTTCTTCTTCTTATGAAGATCCTTATCTCACATTTCCTCCTTAATGAATTCATCCCACATCTCATGGGAAGAACTCTTCCTAGACAAATGAGGTATCAAATGATCTTTGACACCATTTAGGATTATCAACTTCACCTTTGCATCCAACGCCTCATACGTTTCCAACTCCTTATTGTTTATTGGTTTCTTGATCTCCTTGTCAGAAAATTCCTAGATCTTTTTCACTACCAAACCAACTTGATACTTTCCTTCCACAAACTATAGTTAGATAACCCATCTTACTTGTCCTCATATCGCAGACCAACCGAAAATTGTTCCATTGCTATTACGACTTTAATAACAATGGAACAAACTCCCTCTTGAGTTGAATGTTGTGCACACTATGATTCATTGGCCCTTCAAAGTATCTTTGATACCATGTTGATTTTTCCACGACACTCAAGAATCAAGTTTGAGTCTAAGATCATGATCACAAACACACTCAAATTCCACAACACCTCTATTTTTCACAACGGAATAACAAATAGCAGTGGATCAACTAGTCCACATCAAAAAATTTAACCCAACACTTGTTATATTACAAATATTTAATACAACAATCTTAGGGATCTCGTACCAGTGATCATGGCCCTTACAATCTGCCCTGATACAAGACAACAACTAGGGCTTTGTATCAACAACTATTATGACCAATCTACCCTGAAAAAAGTACACTTGACCTACTTGCTAATGTAGTGCTACCACATCCCTTTCAGTCCACGTAACTTGAACACAAATCGTGTGTAGTTTTCCTTCCCTTCTGTTGATCACACAACTTCTACTCCCTCAGAAAGTGTGAATCTTCAACTCCACTATCTACCACTATCAACCCTCCTAGTGCTTCAAGAGTGCCAAAACTTTGGCCCAACAAAATCTACACACTAGTTGCTCTCCTACTCCTCCAAGAGTGCCAACTCTTAGTGTATTCACTATTTCCCCCTTCTTTCCTCTTTGTTGCTCCAAATATGACAAGACTTAGGGATTGGAGGCTTCCCTCTTATCTCTAATTTGACTCACTGTTAATCACTAAACTTGGGCACAATGACCAACCCTCTTATCATCAATCCTCCACCCTTGTGGTCAATGAACTATAGCCTAAACAACCTACCCTCTTAACAGTAAAAATACTAACTTTTCTCATTTTACTAGGGATCTCCAAGCAACCACTAACAACCCTCCAACAAATTATACTTAGGTTTCTTCAACTACTATAAAACCTGGACCTATCATCCCTTAGAAAAACATCAACATGGGAAGGCAACCCATACCTTTCTAGGATGGCTTCTTTTGTCCTCAAATACTTGGCCCTATGCACAATGTAATATAAGATTTTTGGCCCTATCTAGGGCTTCCTATAGTAGCTATAAGACTGCTCCAACTTGGCTTAATAATCCTCCAGACACTTGCGCAAATCCCCCTGTACAAGGTGTTATCTCATGTGTTTTAACTCACCCCAATTATCATAGTTTTTCCAAGGATAAACCACCTTTGTCCAACATCAATTAGTGCTTGACCCTCTTGCAATACTCAAAGATAAAAATCAGTTTGTCGCTGAGAATTTACATTATCAAAACATGCACAAAATCTTCCCTCCAACTCTGCTAACAGTTATCTAACTCAACCTCTTCCAATACATAGAAAATATGCTCCACAACTTGTCCTTCCTTCACTTGGAATTTCTCTTATAGGCCTGCATGTCGTGGTTACCTTAGATGTATTCCTCCTATGATGCATTGCACTTGGATGTTGTGTGTTCAAATGAGCCTTTCCTTTCTCTTATTTATATCTTCCCTTAGTGCAATGACTAGCCCTCCAAATGGCACTTTCAAGCTTGGTTGACTTGAACATCACATCATAATTAGCCCAACTCGTATAAATAAAACATTATGTCCCTCATTTGATCAAAGCCTCCATGGTTGCCTTAGGTCCCCTTCACTCCTTTGGGGATACTCCACTTGCAAAAATTAACAAACCATAAAAATCACACTTAGTTTTATGCCCACAATTTTGGGTTCAAAATTGACTGCTTGGGTACTTCACCCACAAATCCCACGTGATTCAAACTTCTCCCAAACCCTATACCCTAGGGTGTGGGAGTTCCTCCCAATCTACACAAGTCAACAATTTTGACAAGGTATCTCCATGAGTTGGAGTGTGTATGTACATGTATCTATGTAATATGAAAATGGCATATCATTGTAAGACCTAGAGAGGCATGCATACCCCTTTATCATGTGACCCTGATGATGACTTGATATCTTGCCTAGTTTATTTCAGTAACCTTTGTTATGAATTTATTTAATAGTCTGAAGAGTGGACCATGTTGGTTCTAGAATTTGGGGGATGAAGTTTTACATTCGAGGGGAGTTCATCAATAGGTTGAATGAACCATGTACATCAAGGGACATCCTACTAGACCTACTAGACCAATGATTATAGCGGTTAGGTACCTATGCATTCCAATGGATGTTTGTTTCCTTATATGGACATCAAAAGTCTAGTTATGTCTGCATGATCGAGATGCAAAGCCAAAGTGCTACTGTTATAGGACATTTTGTCACAACTTGTCAATAGGCCTTCAAATAGGATCATTCACATCCTTTGAAAACCTTGTCATCATCCCTACACAAATCCCTAAGTATGCCACTCTCATATCTCTGAGTTTCTTCCTAAAATTGCCTCGTTTTAGTCATTTTCAGGACCAGTGCACCCTCATTGTCTAGCATTGACTTCCAGGTTGTCATACTTTGGGCATGCATTGATCACCTACAATCTTCCCTATGTTTGGGGTGTGTTGATTCTAGAAATTCCATAAAACAAAAAAGAATCTTGGATCTTCCTCTTCTAGAAGCTTCCAGGATCTGTTGTAACTATTTACCTTGGATAAACATCTTGAATCCTATCCTATCCTACCTTGGAGTTTTCATCCATTATCCCTTGAGCTCATCCTCCCATCAAGAGTGGATCTCAAGCCTATATTGGTAAAAGGATAAGAATTTATGAACTACCTCCCTCATTTATATATTTACAACCATCCATAGGCAAGGGATTGGATTTTGGAGATTGATTCTACCCTTATGTTGTTGTTGTGAGAGACACCATTCCATGAATTAGGGCAACTAGAGGTGCACTTTGTGGCATGGAAAGGACAAGGGAACTTGGAGGAGATCTTCTACAAGATCAACATCTAATTTTGGTTGTAACTCACTCCTTTTCTATTAACGCAAAAACTTCTTTTTTTCCTATATATGATGTTATGATTTAATGTATTTTAATACCATGTTGATCTATTGAATAAAGTGATTAGAATATGCTACATATATATGGTAGATTTTTAGCTCGTGTTGTCCAATTGTGTAGGTTCTAATTATAGCTATCGGAGCTAGGATTGGAGCTTACAAGCCAAGGAAGGAGAGAAGCATAAGACATATTTTTGGTAGGCTCCATCATGTCAACTATCTACTTTAATGAAAACATCAACTTCTTTGTCTTTCTATTATTCTAGGTCAGTCCACTAGGCCTAGGGAAGATACTTATGTCTGCAATCATAGATTTCGTATGACAAATTGGTGACCATACTAGGGCCATGTTTCAATGGACAATGGATTATGCTTCAACGACCAATGGATTATGCTTTTCGCAAAATTAAACACATCGTGCAACCTTATTTGGACAATCACCCCGCTCATTCTAAACATCAGACTGGTCACCCAATGCATCTTAGGGTTGTTTTCTTACAGTGTAGACACTATAATATTCAACTTAATCCACACAAATGTGTGTTCTGTGTTATTTCTGGTCAACTTCTTGGCTTTTTCATTTCAAAACATGGAATTCATATCGATCCTCTGAAAGTACATGCAATCATTGATCTTCTTGTGCCTTCTTCTCTTGTTCAGCTTCAACGAATTCAAGGGAAGGCTAACTTCCTGCAAAGGTTCGTCCCTAATGACGTTGATTTGACCAAAGGATTCACTTTCCTTCTTAAGAAAGGGGTTCCCTTCCATTGGGACAATGTTGTTCAAAAGGAATTTGATGCCCTGAAAGATGTCCTGGTTTGAGCATCTCTTTAATATCCCCCTGATTACTAGCGTGACTATTTCTTGTATCTCGTTGCTACCATTTCTACTATAGTAATGGTATTGGTCCAGCAAGATGAGGTAGGGACTAAACATCCCATATATATCTAAGTTATAATCTCAATGATGCCAAAGTCAGGTATACCCACGTAGAAAAGTTGGCTTTGGCAGTCGTTCAAGTTGCCCAAAGGTTATGCCATTACTTCTTACTCCATAAAACTATGGTTGTTTCATATTGAAACCCTATGACATATATTTTTTCATGTAAATTGTTGGGGGATAAATACTCTAAATGGATCATCATCCTACAAGAGTTTGACCTGGAATTCATCAAATCCAAGTCAAATAAATCCCTATTTTTTGTTAAGCTTATGTGCAGCCTTCCCTCTCCTAATTTTGAATCGACATTTGAACATTATGTCTTTGACAAGTCATTGTTTCTGATTTCTTCATCTAACCTGTGGTATAGAGACATTTTGATATATCTACAAACCCAGACTTTTTGGTCCGATACCTCACGCTTCAAGCAGCGACGTATTCGATACCAAGCCAGAAATTACATCATTATTGGCGACACCCTTTATCGATGCGGTATTGGTACTATTTTATGAAGGTGCCTCACACATGAGGAGACCAAGAAATTTTTTAATGAATGCCACTCAGGGGCATATGGCGATCATTTATCTGGTTATGCTACTGCACAGAAGATCCTACATGCTGGTTACGTTTGACCTACCATTTTTTCGTGACTATATTCTCATTGTCCAAAAGTGTCATGCATGCCAAATTTGTGATCGTAAGGCTTGTCCTCTGCCCGTTCCATTGTATCTTGTTATCATCGTCGGTCCTTTTACAAAATGGGGTATTTACTTCATGATATGCAATCCTCACTTAGTCAAAGGGCATGGTTATATCATTGTTGCAGTATATTATTTTACTAAATGGGTCGAGGTGATGCCTACATTTAACAATACTGGCGAAACGACTACATATTTCATCTTCAATAATTCTATCACACGGTTTGGTGTTCTGCAATACATAGTTACGGATCATGGAAAGCATTTTTGGAATCATATGATGTCCAAATTAACTGCTAAGCTAGGACTTTCCCATGAAATTTCCACTCCCTACTATCCTTAGACTAATGGAAAAGTTGAGACTATCAATAAATTTCTGAAAATTATGCTTCAACGTATGGTAGGGGTCCATAAATCACACAGGAATTTGCTTATCTATGCTGCCTTGTGGGAGTACCGAACCTCAGTTAGAACTGCTACTAGATTTATGCCATTTCTATTGGTTTACAGTCTGGAAGCAATCCTTCCAATCGAATGTGAGATTCCATCACTAAAACTAGTTGTAGAACTTCTTCCTACCACTTTCGTAGAAGAGGAACATCTTTTACATCTGACCCATTTAGAAGAGACACTATGTGATGCCGCTTTAACTAATGAAGCTCATAAAAGACGTATCAAGGTGCAATACAACAAAAGTGTCAAGCCTTGTGTCTTCTTGGAAAACATTGTAAACTTTGAAACGGGAACTTATACTATTACCCGTTTTGTAGAGATAGCAAAAAAGTGACCCGATTTTCAAAATGGGTGATGCAGAACACGCGTCTTTTTTAGAGCATAGTTTTTGGCACTTTAAATTCTTTTATGTATATTATGTTTTAGAATGGTAGTGATTTTCATGTTGATTTAAAAAAGTGGTAATTTTGCATCAGGCCATTTTTTTAAAAGGCCTATTTTTTACTTTAAATTTTCTAATGTATGAAATGTAAATTATTATTTTCTCAATTTAATAATTTTTAAAGTGGTCTTCTTCTTCATATTTTCTTGTTTTTTATTTTCAATTTTTTTTTGTAGTGAGGTTTTTATTGTTTTGCATATTTAAAGAAGAAGGTCGGTATTTTGAATTTTTGATATTCTACATATTTATACATCGTTAATTAATATTTCAATCCAAATTAAATAATTGTCTCTAAAGAACAATAATTTTTAATTCAACAAAAAAATAACCATTTTTAACATAAATATAACTAAAAAACTACACGTTTTGATAATTTTTTGTAATTTTTTGCTATAGATGACATGTCAAAATCACAATTTTTATAGGAAATTTTTACCTATAAATGGTTAAATAATAGTTTTTTTTATGAATTTCATGTCAAAAAATAATAATAATCATTGTTTTTTTCAAAAAATAATGATTAACATAAAAATGAATGCAAAAATCACATAATACAAATATTGAACACAATAACTTTAATTGAGTACTTATTCTTCTCATAAAATGTTAAAGTCAAAACATTACAAGTATAACTAATTAATAGTTTCCAAGAATGAGCTTGATTTCCAAGCATAACTTAAATTTAATCAACAATCTCACGTAATCCAAACTCTTTGTCCTCTGGATTTTCATCACTGTCTTCTTCCACAATATTTTTTGCTTCATTTGCTCATTTTCCTCCTCTAATGGATCTTTGTTGTCTACAAATCTCCCAATGTATGCCTTTCCAATCATTCCATGTAATGGTGGTTGGGGTTCCTTTGCCTTTTTCGCCACACGTGATTCACTAAAGTCCCCTTTCTTCAACCCAATTTCTTTCATTGCATCTGGAAGAAATTGAAGAGCATTAATTCTTTACTAAATAAAATTGCACTGTATTGGATTTTTTCAATGGCGATGCAATTTCTTCCTTTTTGAAGGCAACATGCTAGTGTTGTACCTAATTACTAAGCACAAAATAAATAATGAAGTAAATTAGTACAATGACATATAAATTAATAAATAACATATTGAAATTCAATTAAACTTACCTGAGCCAGAAAATAAATCCAAAACCCAATCTCCTTCATTTGACTGCCACAAAGACATGGCTAAATCAAGCTCCTAAATAACATCGGGTTACATTGTTTAATTGCTCAAACGTCTCGATCAAGCGCTTAAAAAGGGCTCAATCGAGCAATCATTTTTTCCACCCAAACGTGTCATCTCTTGCCAAAAAGTGTAACCCAGCTCCATGCTTTCACCCTTATAAATTATAAATTTCTAACAATCTATATCCTAATTATTATTATTATCCAATTTTAAGGTCATAGTCAAGTCAAACACCAAATTGGTGTATGAGACCCCTTTGTTTGTGGGACAAGAGACCCACCTCCATGCAACGATTTGATTATTATGTCTACGAAGGCATACCTACTTTAACCCCTTCTGGTTTTTGAACCTGTGACCTCTTAGGAGGAAACACATGCTCTTAACCATTAAGCCTATTCATGCTCTAAGAAAATGGATTTGATTAGCTAAAGATAGTAATCTATAAACTCACAATTATAACTCACAATCACAATATATAACACACATGTAACACATCTGTAAGGTTACAAATTATGATAATATGTTTGTGAATACAAGCATAACTATTTCCTTTTATGCATCTCCAATGGGAATGTAATTATGAACCAGGACATTCATGCATGTTTTTTTTCCATTAAGACATTCATGCAAGTTAGTAAATTGGCGGCAACAAAAAAGTTGGATGAAGGACTTAGGTTAACTATTATGTAGTCAAAGAAAACATTTTTGGTTAAATCATGATCATTCATTATTTAAAATAAAATCTTTAACTATATATAGATTCAACACTTCAAAAATTCCTTAGAACTTTTTAACTAAAAATTTAAAACCTTTTAACTAAAAATTCATAATTGAAATTTGTGATTTTAACAAATTCCTATCAACTTATAAATAAATTCAACCAACAAAATATACTTAAAAAACTCTAAACCATATAACACTAAAACAACACATGAGATAAAATGGATACAAGTTGTCGCAGTGATGTGACCAGGGGTGTGTACTATGTAACTGTCACTTGGAAGTTACAAACTTATAAACCATAAAGCCAAATAGTTTGGCTATATAACTAGGTTTTTTGTTTGTAAGTTTTGTTTTTGTGTGTTCTTTTTTAACTAACCCCAAGAAAATAAAGGTAAAGATTAAAAAGATAAAGAAGACCAGGAAAAAAAAAGTGTAGCTTTTCAAAGGATAAGATTTTTTTTACTTTAAGTACGTTAGATTACTTTGAGAAACCAATTTTGTCCAAAAAAAATGAATGCAAGTACATTTTGGAAACAAAAAAAAAAGAATATGGTAGATCAGAATAGTTACAATTACATCTTTGAAAGGTAAAGAAAGAATAGAATTGATTACCTCAATTTGACTTGGAACAGTTACAATTACATCTTTGAAAGGTAAAAAAAAGAATAGAAATTGATTACCTCAATTTGACTTGGATTACGATGAAGGAGTTGGCTACATATTTATAATATTTTTTTGAGAAAGGCTAGTTGGGCATTAGGATGTGTTTTCATGTAAATGTTAAACCAAAAACTAAATTGTTTTTTAGTCATTTAATTATTTATAAGTGGAGTTGTTTAAACATAAATGTTGTTATCCATAAATGGAGTCAGTTGTTACTAAGTGAGAAATTTTCTGCCAAGAATGTAAGAAGTGGGCACATGAGGCGATTATGAGAATAGCCCTAGCCCCACCACCCTACAAAAGCATGCAAGTTATGCAGCATCAAATCACATAACTTGCATGCTTTTGCCGGGTGGCGGGGCGAGGGCGATTAAAAATTGCCCATGTCCCACTCTTACACTCTAGAGAATATTTTATAATACATATATAATAATATATATATATATATAATATATAAATATATAAATTATAATATAGATATAGTTTAATATATATAATAATATATATATATATATATATATATATGTTTTAATAAATAAAACTATTGGGCATTAGGATGTGTTTTCATGTAAATGTAAACCAAAAAATAAATTGTTTTTTAGTCATTTAATAATTTATAAGTAGATTTGATTAAACATAATTGTTGTTATCCATAAATGGAGTCAGTTATTAGTAAGTGAGAGATTCTCTGCGGAGAATGTACGAAGTTTGTAAGAAGTGGGCAGAAGGGGCGATTCTCAGAATCCCCTTAGCCCCACCACCCCCCAAAAGCATGCAAGTTATGTGATTTGATGTTGCAAGATTAATCACTGTAATCACATAACTTGCATGCTTTTGTGGGGTGGGGGGGCGAAGGTGATTGTCTGAATCGCCCCATGTGCCCACTTCTTACACTCTCCAGAATATTTTAGTGCAAACTTCTTACACACAGAAAATTTCTCACTTACTAAGAACTCACTCCATTTATGGATAACAACATTTATGTTTAACCAATTCCACGTATAAATAATTAAATGACTTAAAAACAATTTATTTTTTGGTTTTACATTTACATGAAAACACATCCTAATACCCAACGATTTTATTTATTAAAACATAATATATATATATATACTAGATGTACTTTTGCACTTTACAGTCTTTGGAAAAACATATGAAGAGATGCAGTTCGTAAATATTTAAAAGACAAAGCAAACAACAACAGACATTTGTTTCATATTATTATTATGCAAATTCCCAAAAAAAAAATGAAAACCAATTAAAATTAGTGAAATCAAATAAATAACAATTTACTTGATTTCAAATTTTCCAACATTGATAGGAAAGAAATATATATTATTTTTAAAAAGTAAAAAAAATCTTACCTTTTTAACATAGGGCAAGATTTTTTTTACTTTTTTAAAATAATATATATATATTTCCTATTAATGTTGGAACATTTGAAATCAAGTAAATTGTTATTTATTTTAATTTCACTAATTTAATTGGTTTTCATTGTGTTTTTTGAAATTTGCATAATAATAATATGAAACAAATGTCTCATGTTGTTTGATTTGTCCTTTTATATATTTACACACTGCATCTCTTCATATGTTTTTCCAAAGACTATAACGCGCAAAAGTACATCTAATATAATAATATATATATATATATATATATATATATAATATATATATATATATATATATATTATGTTTTAATAAATAAAATTGTTGTACATTAAGATGTGTTTTCATGTAAATGTAAAACCAAAAAATAAATTGTTTTTAGTTATTTAATTATTTATTAGTGGAGTTGGTTAGACATAAATGTTGTTATCCATAAATGGAGTCAATTATTAGTAAGTGAGTAATTTTCTGTGGAGAATGTAAGAAGTGGGCACATGGGGCGATTCCATGCTTTTGCGGGGTGGCAGGGCTAGGGAAATTCTAAGAATATCCCCATGTGCCCACTTCTTAAACTCCCTTCTTAGAATCGCCCCATGTGACCATTTCTTACACTCTCCAAAATATTTTAATTCAAACTTCTTACACGTCGGAATCGCCCCATGTGCCCACTTCTTAAACTCCCTTCTTAGAATCGCCCCATGTGACCATTTCTTACAGTCTCCAGAATATTTTAATGCAAACTTCTTACACGCAAAAAATTTCACTTACTAATAACTCACTCCATTTACCGATAACAACATTTATGTTTAACCAACTCCACTTATAAATATTAAATGACTAAAACAATTTATTTTTTGGTTTTACATTTACATGAAAACACATCCTAATACCCAACAGTTTTATTTATTAAAACATAATATATATATTAGATGTACTTTTGCACTTACAGTCTTTGGAAAAACATATGAAGAGATGCAATGTGTAAATATATAAAAGGACAAAGCAAACAACATGGGACATTTGTTTCATATTATTATTATGCAAATTCCCAAAAAAAAATGAAAATCAATTAAATTAGTGAAATTAAAACAAATAAAATTTAACTTGATTTCCAAAGAATTTTTTTAACTTTTTAAAAATAATAAATATATATTCCTATTAAAAATAAATAGAAAATAATATATATATATATAATATATATTATATATTATATATATTAATATAATATATAATATATATATATATATATATTATTCATATTAAAAGTAAAAGTTGGAAAATTTGAAATCAAGTAAATTGTTATTTATTTTAATTTCACTAATTTGATTGGTTTTCATTTTTTTAGGAATTTGCATAATAATAATAATACGAAACAAAAGTCCCATGTTGTTTGTTTTGTCCTTTTGTATATTCACGCATTGCATTGTAGGTTTTAACCCTATACAGAAATTACCTGCATACAAATTCTAAAACACAGAAAATAAACAATGCGAGAGTATAACACATAAAACACATATACACAAAGATTTTCCCCTGGATCCCAAAACTGGGACTACCAGCTTGATTTTTCATTATGTTCGTTTCAATGTTACAGTACATATTTATACATGCCGAAGCATCCAATACCAATCGAAAACCATCGCGTCCAAAAAACATCTATGAAAATCATGCACAAAACCATAAGTGGGTCCGCCCAACCTAACATAGGGTCCAAAACCAAAATTTTCTCCCATTAAGTGGGGTTACGGGTGCCCTTCAAACCCCCTGTTAACTACGTGGAAAGAATATAACACAATCCAACATTCTCCCACTTGTTGTCTTCTTTCCACAGGGGGGCACAAGAGAGCTTAGTCATTTTCCCAGCCCTAAAATGCCCATTGTCTCTCTACACCAAGAGAACTTCTCAGAGCTCACAGATTTTGTCAATGCATCTGCAGTATTCTTCAAAGTGTCCAACTTTACTAGCAACACCTTTTTGTCTTCTATCATATCCCTCACAAAGTGATGTTGAACATCAATGTGCTTTGTCTTTGAATGATGTGCAGGGTTCTTCGTCAAGAAAATTGCACTTTGGTTGTCACAGTCTATCTTTATAGCTTCTTGTATTAACCCCATACTTAAACACAATCTCTGCAACCAAATTGCTTCCTTGCTTGCATAAGTGGCTACCATGTATTCTGCCTCTATAGTTGATTGTGCCACTACAGATTGTTTCTTACTCATCCAACTAATTGCACCTCCAAATAGGTTAAACACATACCCACTTGTAGATCTTCTCTGATCCAGATCTCCAGCCCATTCTGCATCAACAAAGCCACGAATATCCAAAACTCTGTCCAATCCTAGTCTTCCTTGGTAGCACAGACCATAATCACTAGTGCTACGCAAATACCTGAAAACCCGCTTCAATGTTGTCCAATGCTCCTTTCCTGGTTTTGAGATAAACCTGCTCAATACTCCCACTGCATGTTCACTGTCTGGTCTAGTATAGACCATTGCATGCATCAGGCTACCGACTGTGCTTGCATATGGAACATGGGACATATCCTCTTCCTCTTCTTGTGTCGTGGGACACTGTTCAACAGATAACTTTACACTTACAGGAATAGAAACCTTCACCGGTTTACTATCATGCATATTAAACCTCTGCAATATTGTCTCGACATACTTCCTCTGGTTTAAGCAGAGCTTCCTCTTCTCCCGATCTCTTTTAATTTCCATGCCCAAAATATAGCTTGTAACACCAAGATCTTTCATGTCAAATTTGGAGGACAATTAGGTCTTCAAATCCTAGATAATTTCTTTTTCATTTCCAACCAGCAACATATCATCCACATACAAGACTAGATAAATAACACAGTCACCAATTAATTTAAATACACACAATGATATGCTTTGCTTCTGGTGAAGCCAAGTCCCCGTATAAATGTATCAAATTTGATACCACATCCTTGGTGACTGTTTTAACCATACAGAGACTTCTTTAACTTGCATACCAGTTCTTTCTTACCCTTCACCACAAAGCCTTCAGGTTGCTTCATGTAGATTTCCTCTTCCAAATCCCCATGAAGAAATGTTGTCTTCACATCCATCTGTTCTACCTCAAAATAGCAGCAACAACAGATAAAAGTAATCTAATAGAAGTTACCTTGACAACATGAGAAAAAATATCACCAAAATCAATTCCCAGCACCTGGGAATAACCTTTTGCTACCAACCGAGCTTTGTATTTCTCCACCTTCCCTTCTGCATTTGTCTTCTTCTTGAACACCCATTTGCTGCCAATGGGTTTGCTTCTAGCTGGCAACTCCACCAGATCCCAAGCCTCATTTTTGTGCAAAGATGCCATTTCATCAACCATGGCCTCTTTCCAGAGTTTTCCATCCTCTGAATCCACTGCTTCCTTCACAGTGTTGGGATCATCATTAGTAACAGACAAAGAAAAATTTGAACAGAAAGCAAATGGACTATACCTTTTTGGCGGCCTTCTTTCTCGAACTGATCTTCTCATAGTCGGAGTTTGTGGCTCTTCATCTTCTGATTCCTCCTCTGCTACATAGTCTGATTCTTCCTCCTTTAGTTCAAACTCTATCTTCACAGGTTCCTTTGGTTGGACTTCATGTTTAATAACATCTTTCACCTCTCTGAACACCACATCGCGGCTGTATACAACCTTCCGTGTGACTGGGTTCCAAAGCTTATAACCCTTTAAACCATCCTTATACCCAATAAAGATGCACTTTTCAGATTTACTATCCAACTTGGTTCTTTTCGCCTTTGGAACATGTACATATGCATCACATCCAAATATCCCCAAATGTGAAAGAGAGGGTTTCTTACCAATCCATACCTCTTGTGGAGTCTTATCCTCCAACGCTGATGAAGGTGACCTGTTGACCAGGTAACATGCAATATCCACCGCCTCTGCCCAGAATTCCTGTCCTAACTTGGCACTACTGAGCATGCTTCTTTCCCTTTCCATCAACGTCTTATTCATTCTTTCTGCAACTCCATTTTGCTGAGGTGTATATGGAGTAGTTTTCTACCATGCTATACCACACTTCTTACAGAATTCTTCAAATTCCTTACTGCAAAACTCTCCACCGTTATCTGTCCTCAGCACCTTTATCTTCTTCTTTGTCTGGTTTTTCACCAGAGCCTTAAATTCTTTAAACCTGTCAAAGAGGAAATATATCCATTTATTCCTTGATAATTCATCTATAAATGATACATAGTACACAGACTTACCCAGTGATGGAACCTTCATAGGTCCAAATACATCACTGTGCACAAGTTCTAATATCTGTTTCGCCCTCTTACTACCAGAGGGGAAACTCACCCGATATTTCTTCCCATATACACAATTTTCACAGAAATCAAAATCTAGAGAGCTATTACTCATACCTTTTACCATACCTTGACCATGAAGTATCCGAAGGCCCTTTTCTCCAATATGTCCAAGCCTTTGATACCACAGCATGGTCTTCTCTCCAGAGACCACTAGATTTTCTGCTCCACTTTTAGGAACCATAGAACTATTGCACCCATCAATAATAGTGCTACATTGCATCTTATACAAAGTTCCAATCCGAACTACCCACATCAATACCAGTGTTCCCCGAACCATCTTGCAGGTGTCCTTCTCAAACACTCGTTTTACGCCTGCATCATCCAGCTTGCTAACATAAATCAGATTTCTGGCTAATGCAAGCATATGTAGAACACTTGGAAGCATTCTAACCCTTCCACCTTGCAACTTCAACTTTACTTTTCCGCGACCAACGATTCTAGCCTTCCTGTTATCCCCTAGGAAGACATCACACCATCATATTTCTCATAGTCGCATAACCACTCTCTATGGGGAGTGAAGTGAAAGGATGCACTTGAGTCAATCAACCACACTTCATTATCTACATGTGTACTTGAAGAAACCAAGTAAAAATCCCCACCTTCATCTGAGGTGGTTTTCGCCTCTGCAGAAGTAGCCTCATCGGATCCCTTTCCTTTCTCAGGAGCTTTAGATTTACAGTCTTTTTTGTAGTGCCCTTCTTTTCCACATTTCCATCACACCACTTTTCCTGGAGATTTAGATCTCCCTTTAGATTTATATCTCCCACTCGATGACTTATTTTTGTTTCTGTTCTGAGTTCGCCCTTGTACAGACAAGGCATCACCATTTTGGCTCTCCATATTTTTCCGTCTCATCTCCTCCATCAGCAAGGATGAGACTATTTCATCAAAATGCAAAGCAGTTACATTGCTACCTATTGCAATAACCAGACTATCCCATGAATCTGGTAGAGAACACAACAAACTGATGCACTTATCTTCATCTGAAATTTTAATATCAACAGATAATAACTGACTTACCACAGTATTAAATGCATTCAGATGCTCTGTCACGGAGTCTCCATCTTTCATCCTCAGGTTATACAGCTTTTTCCGTAGGAACAGTTTATTCACCAGAGACTTAGATTGGTACAAAGTCCCTAACTTGTCCCATAAAGCCTTCACCGTAGCTTCCCCTTATACATTCAGCAATACTGAATCTGAGACACACAATCATATTGTGAACTTTGCCTTCCAATCCAACTTCTTCCATTCTTCATCGGATACTCTCGTTGGTTTAGTACCCGGATCTACCGCAATCCACTGATATTTATCCACCAACGGATCCACCATCTTGAGTTTCCACAACTCAAAACTCTGACCATTAAATTTCTTGATCTCTATCTTTCCACTGCTCGCCATCTTCTTTCACCACCGGAATCGATCTCGTAGATCTCCCACTGAACAGGGTCTACCACAGGCCCGAGTTGAAAACCCCTCAGAACAAAGGCGTCCCCTTGTAGCCAAAACAGCTTCGGAATACCAAATTTAGGCTTTAAACCCATACAGAAATTTACCTGCATACGAATTTTAAAACATAAGAAAATAAACAATGCGAGAGCATAAACACATTAAAAACACATGATTACACAGCGATTTTTTCCCTGGAGCCCAAAACCGGACTACCAGGCTTGATTTTCATTTATGTTTCCTTTCAATGTTACAATACATATTTATACATGCCGAAGCATCCAATACCATGGACCGAAAACCATCGCGTCCAAAAAACATGTGAGAAAATCATGCACAAAACCATAGGTGGGTCCACCCAACCTAACATAGGGTCCAAAACCAAAATTTTCCGGGGCGCTACCCTGGACCCTATATGCATCTCTTCATATGTTTTTACAAAGACTGTAAAGTGCAAAAGTACATCTAATATATATATATATATTGTGTTTTAATAAATAAAATTGTTGGCCATTAGGATGTGTTTTCATGTAAATGTAAAACCAAAAGATAAGTTGTTTTTTAGTCATTTAATTATTTATAAGTGGAGTTGGTTAAACATAGATGTTTCTATCCATAAATGGAGTCAGTTATTAGTAAGTGAGAAATTTTCTGCATGTAAGAAGTTTGCATTAAAATATTCTGGAGAGTGTAAGAAGTGGGCACATGGGGCGATTCTAAGAATTGCCCTCGCTCCACCACCCCGCAAAAGCATGCAAGTTATCTGATTACAGTGATTAATCTCGTAGCATTAAATCACATAACTTGCATGCTTTTGCTGGGTGGCGGGGCTAGAGCGATTCTCAGAATCGCCCCATGTGCCCACTTCTTACAAACATCTTACATTCTCCACAAAAAATTTCTCACTTACTAATAATTGACTCCATTTATGGATAACAACATTTATGTTTAACCAACTCCACTTATAAATAATTAAATGAGTAAACAACAATTTATTTTTTGGTTTTACATTTACATGAAAACACATCCTAATGCCCAACTAGCCTTTCCCAAAAAAATATTATAAATATGTAGCCAACTCCTTCATCTTAATCCAAGTCAAAATGAGGTAATGAATTTCTATTCTTTATTTACGTTTCAAAGATTTAATTGTAATTGTTCTGATCTACCATATTATTTTTTCTTTTTTTCTGTTTCGAAAATGTAATTGTATTCATTTCTTTGGGCAAAATTAGCTTCTCGAAGTGATCTAACGTACTTAAAGTAAAAAAAATCTTTCCCTTTGAAAAGCTACAATTTTTTTTCCCTGGTCTTCTTTACCTTTTTAATCTTTATCTTTAATTTCTTGAGGTTAATTAAAAAAGAACACACAAAAACAAAACTTACAAATAAAAAACCTAGTTATATAGTCAAACTATTTGGCTTTATGGTTTATAAGTTTGTAACTTCCAAGTGACTGTTACATAGTACACACCCCTGGTACTCATTTAGTCATCTTGACATCAGGTGTAGTAACTTTGAGAACAGGTGACATCAGGTGTAGTAACTTTGAGAATCCTCCTACGTACGAAAGCCCTAAGGCGATCCTCATCTGCTGCGGTGGAGACTCAATAAGTAGACCCAGCGCAGCGTATAATAAAGTCTCACTAGCAGGAGCAAAGGTGGAGGTCACATCACTGCGGCAACTTGTATCCATGTTATCTCATGTGTTGTGTTAGTGTTTTATGGTTTAGAGTTTTTTAAGTATATTTTGTTGGTTGAATTTATTTATAAGTTGGTAGGAATTTGTTAAAATCACAAATTTCAATTGTGAATTTTTAGTTAAAAAGTTTTAAGGATTTTTTTAAGTGTTGAATATATATATAGTTGAAGATTATATTTTAAATAATGAATGATCATGATTTAACCAAAAATGATTTCTTTGACTACATAATAATTAACCAAAGTCCTTTATCCAACTTTTTTGTTGCCTCCAATTTATTAACTTGCATGAACGTCTTAATGGAAAAAAAAAACATGCATGAATGTTTGAATTCATAATTACATTCCCATTGGAGATGCATAGAAGGAAATAGTTATGCTTCTATTCTCAAACATATTATCATAATTTGTAATCTTACAAGTGTGTTACATGTGTGTTATATATTGTGATCATGAGTTATAATTGTGAGTTTCTAGATTACTATCTTTAGCTAATCAAATCCACTTTCTTGGAGCATGAATAGGGCTAATGGTTAAGAGCATGCGTTTCCTCCTAAGAGGTCACACATTCAAAAACCAGAAGGGGTTACAGTAGGTATGCCTTCGTAGACATAATAATCAAATCATTGCGTGGAGGTGGGTCTCTTGTCCCACAAACAAGGGGGTCTCATACACCAATTTAGTGTCTGGCTTGGCTATGAAGATAGAGATTCTGAAAAGGTTGTTACCAGAAGGAACAGTGTTGAGATGGGAGTCTGCTGAAACCAGTCATAGATCTAGAAAAATTTTGAAACTTGAAATGGTGGGCATGCATGTGGACTCAAATGGGGCACTAATTGATGAAAGAGAAGAATATGGAACACCTTTGTCTGCATCTAGTCATTCATCTGAAGATGTGAATTCTGATGGTGTGCAAGAAAGTATGAGTGATTTTGAATAATTGTCTAAGACAATTTATATAAGTAATGTTTGCATTGTATCTTGAAATAAAATTTTTGATTTCCATATGGTGTTAAATCAGAAGTTATGAGTCATTTTCATGTTGTTTGATTATATGTCTTATCTATGATAATTCTTATTGTTTAGAATATCTACAATGCAACATTAAATTAGAGATATAATGTATGTTTCATTCAATATACAAATAATGACATTTTGATTCATTTAGGCATGTAATTTGTTCATAATCTCATGGCTTTCTAATTTTATCATTGAAAAAATTCCAATTTCTTTTGTATCTAACATGTTATGGTTGAAAACATGTTGAATTTATACTTAGGAAACAAAAATGTTATTCTACCAAAAACATTAATGTGTTTTTTTCCTCTTAAACAACTGTTTTTTTGCACATAAAATTTCAGTTTTACTAGCATTTTTTAAAAATGTTGAAAATTGACCCTAAAAAAAAAATTCATCGTTCTAGCATCAACACTTTTTTGTTTTCAAGGTTTTTTTTTGCACGAAAATTTCGTTTTCACTTCCATTTTTAAAACATGTTCAAAATTGACCCTAAAAAAAACCATCATTTCAGTATACACACTTTTCGTTTTTAGCACTGTTTTTTATGTTTTTTGGGGGTCTTTTAGCGAGAGTTCCCATTTTGAGTTTATAGCTCCCATTACAAAGTTTACATTGTTGGAAGTAGACGTTGTCCTTTTATATGATCAAGAATCTGATAAGTTAAGACCAGGAAAGTTCCAACCTATGTGGCTAGGTCAATATATTGCCAAGTGTGTTCTTGCTAAAGGGACCTATGAGTTAGTCGATTTTGATCGAGTTCCACTGGTGCATCCTAGAAATGGGTTGTACCTAAAGAAATACTATGCTTGATCTCATGTGTAGTACACTATGTACATATTGTGTATAGGTGTGTTGAGTGTGTTTGTAGTGTGTCTCTTCAGAGTTTCCTACGGTTTCTTTTGATCCCATTTACGTTTGGTTTGCAGATGTTGGCATCTCTTAAACTGTATTTTGGCTACGCTAATGGTGTTATTCGTAGTAATTGGAACCTATCCTCTACAACGTGGACTATCTTTGCTCCAAATGGCAATCTAGTAAGTCCACAATAGATTTGTATCGGTCGCTCTACCAACAACATCGTTAAGTATAGCGCAATGTTTGAGCTACAATTTGATGCTATTTCAGATGGTATCCATCGTTTAGTCATTAGACTTAAATCATAGATCATGGTACTACAACTCACTAATGTTTATTCAGTTAGAAGTCCTACTATCTTTTTCATGTTCTTAAGGGTTCGCCTTCTAGAAAGACACTTTGATTTCATAAAATATGAACATATTTCTAAAAATCTAAACACATTGACAAATGCTCTTGCTAATCATGTTTTACATAGACATTTACAATGAATGTAAATAAGTTTCAATACACATCACATCTATTGAAATCATAATAGGAACACGAAAACATTGAAGACAGATATATATAAATTTTGGTTTTACAAAATTTATGCCCAAGACACATATGGCCACACTGCCCATATAAAAAACTACATGCAAATATTTAAGTAGACTAATCAAAATGCTCTTGATAATGTGCCACTGCATGAGCTATCTTGTGCAATAGTCAACCAATACTACTAGGCACTCCTATGGTGTGTTGCTAAAGTCACATCATAATATGGTCGATCATGATCTCATACATCCTGTGTGTCAACCCCTCCATGTGGCGCTCCACCTCTATTAGGATCTTGGCTAGATTGAGATATTGTGCTCCATCTTGTCCTGCTGTAGCAACCTGTACTGGTTCTACTACCTAATGTGGATGTTCTCCTGCACGACAAATATATGAAGCACCTATAAGTCGAACAGGCCCAATATCTGCATGAACAAATCAATAATTTAATCTTGGAAACATCAAAAACACAACAAAAAAAAATTGTAAAATTGTAAAAATTCAAATGGTTGAAATATCTTACCTGTAACACCCCATCACTCACCCTCATGAAGCATAATCTCAGGGTTATCATGGAAATCCATCCCTGTGTACGGATAATCATTGATCATAATGAACTGTCTACGTAGCCATCCAAAGAAGGCTTGTGAGAAATTGATCACCGACAGAGCTGTGTGTCAGGACATATGATCTATCTACCTCCTCATCTGTGGAACCCTCAGATTAATGGGCTCGAGTGTAATCTGCTAAGGCTGTAGTAATGGAACCCACTCTAGAGAAAAAGAGTCAAAGATGGAACTATAGCCAAAAAAAATTCAACTTTCCCTCTCTTGCTTTAGACAGTTGTTCCTTCATATTGACCAACACTCCCTCGCTCCAGTTGAATATTGTTAGCTCCAAACACTCCACACCATATTGCATGTATAATCTGCTAGCTACATGAAGTGTTGAGAAACACACCAATCTGGAAATGATGAATAATATTGTTCTAAAAGGAAAATGGGTTACATCTTTTATGCTAATTTTTCCATCCCTAGTTGGCTTGGCTCGAGGTCTGTAATAAGTGGCAATTTAATATTTCACCGTTTCTCCACCCCTTGTGCCACCTAGGAGAGAGATGGGAACCCCTCTCATGGATAAACCTCCCGAGAATATAGGTATTATACCATTATCTTGAGCAAATGTTCCCCGAATTAGAATGCATGTGCTTGAACATCCCATGAATGAACAAGATACTATATTAATTCCATCTTCTGCCTCATACAAGGAAACCAGAAGAATTTCAACAATCCACATTTTTTTAATGCCTGGATGGTAGAAGAATCATTGGCTTCATTCAAATCATGTTATTCATGTTCTCTTTCTCTCCATATAAAGGCCATTTTGTGCTAATAACAATGTAAACTTTGAAATTGGAAGTGATAATATTACCCATTTCATAGAAATAACAAAAAAGTGACCCGATTTTGAAAAGGGGTGATGCAAAACACGCATTTTTTTTTAGAGCATAGTTTTTATCACTTTAAATTTTTTTTATGTACATTGTGTTTTAAAATGGTAGTGATTTTCATACTGATTTTAAAAAATGGTAATTATGCATCAGACCCTTTTTTTAAAAGGCCTATTTTTTTACTTTAAATTTTCTAATGTATGAAATGTAAATAATTATTTTCTAAATTTAATAGTTTTTTAAGTGGTCTTCTTCTTCATATTTTCTTGTTTTTATTTTATTTTATCTTTTTTTGTAGTGAGGTTTTTATTGTTTTACATATTTAAAGAAGAAAGTCGATATTTTGAATTTTCGATATTCTACATATTTATATATCGTTAATTAATTTTTCAATCCACATGAAATAATTGTATCTAAAAAACAACAATTTTTAAGAATTGACATAAAAAGCACCATTTTTAACATAAATATAACTAAAAAAACTACACGTTTTGATATTTTTTTGTAATTTTTTGCTAGAATTGACATGTCAAAATCACAATTTTTATAGGAAAATTTTAACTAAAAATGGTTAAATAATAGTTTTTTTTATGAATTTCATGTCAAAAAAATAATAATAATCACTGTTTTTTCATAAATTAATGCTTAACGTAAAAATTAATGTAAAAATGACATAATACAAATATTGAAGGCATAACAACCTTAATTGAATGTTTATTCTTCTCATAAAATGTTAAAATCAAAACATTACAAGTGTAACTAATTAATAGTTACAAAAAATGAGCTTGATCTCTAAGCATAACTTAAATTTAAACAACAATGTCACGTAATCCAAACTCTTCGTCCTCTAGAGTTTCATCATTGTTTTCTTCCACAATATTTTCTATTTCATTTTGCTCATTTTCCTCTTCTAATGGATCTTTGATGTCTGCGAATCTCCAATTGTATGCCTTTCCAATTATTCTGTGTAATGGTGGTTGGGGTTCCTTTGCCTTTTTTGCCACACGTGATTCATTAAAGTCTCATTTCTTCAACCCAATTTCTTGCATTGCATCTGGAAGAAATTGAAGAGCATTAATTCTTTGTTGAATAAAGTTGCACTGTATTGGATCTTTTTCAATGGCAATGCAATTTCTTCTTTTTTGAAAGCAACATGTTAGTGGTGTACCTAATTATCAAGCACAAAAGAAATAATGAAGTAAATTAGTACAATGACATATAAATTAAGAAATAACATATTGAAATTCAATTCCATATAATAAAATTTACCTAAGCCAAAAAATAAATCCAGAACCCAAACTCCTTCATTTGAACATATGTCTATAAGATAGTTAATCAATAACTGTGGTTTTTTATAAATGTTCACTATCTATCCTTTTGCTTCTTTGTCTTCATATCTTAGTTTTTTCACAATAGCATCATAATTCAGTTTTTGGCTGACTCTTTCCATCTACCCAATTAAAAATCATAGACATATAGCTATCATATTTTGCCCAACTATCAATATGGATGAACTCACAATCATTTCTAAATATTTGATCATCACGATTAAGAAGATTTGACTTTTTCCTGTAACATGAAATAGTAAAAGTTCAATTAACTTGTACATAAATGAATTTTTTAACATTAATCAAATATGCATTTTAAACGTGTTACCATGTAAGTTGCATCCTTGAATTTGTTTTCCCCTTGAAGCTTGACAATAACATTGCCAATTGTATGTCTGAATGAAATGTCACAAATCTCCATAATGGTGGTGACGTGACTTCTAAAAATCCGCAACCACTTTACTAAGAGTTTGATAAGTATAAGGGTCACTATCATAGTCAATGTTTGAAATATTGAAACTATGGGGAATATCTACAATAACTAGGGCATAATCCCTTTTAGGTATGAGTTTAGCAATGTCTTCATAGTCACCTTGTATTACTTGATATTAAATAGTGTCAAGTCCATTCCAAATGAAATGAGTAAGAGTTGGATGAAGTTCAACATTCTTAAGACGTTGCTTCTTAAGTCTTTTGATCTTAATTTTTTCAATAAAGGTTCTGAAATTATCTGGTGCTCCATTTGCATCCTTGATCCAGGTGGATATTGGTGGCCACCTGCCAAGTCCACCTGGACCCCCACCATTGTCTTTCTCAGCATTTTCAGTTTCCTTAATTGTAGCACAAGTTACTATTTTTAGCAGTTTTTCAGGTCCTGAACTTCCGGAGCCGTTTTGAGGCCCTAAACGACGTTTTTTGGGGAATCCGAGGGACCAATGTTTCCCGTTCCAACAATGATAGTGCTCGAATAGATCTTTCTAATGAGCTATTATACGCGTCAAACGGAGATCATATGCTAAAGTTACAACCCCAGGAAGTTGATGTACCAACTTACCCCCAAACGGGGCCC